>ML433833.1:12669-56060 GCA_005239525.1 Nicotiana knightiana | reverse complement strand
CGCTTCAAAGCCGCTGACAACTTTGCAAACCAACACCGTGGTGCCTGTTTCAGTCCATACAATAATTTCTTTAGGCGGCATAATTTTCGAGAGTCCTCAGTGTGGAATCCCGAGGGCAACTTCATGTACACTTCCTCATCAAGGTCGTCGTGAAGAAATGCATTGTGTACGTCCATTTGGTGCAGCTCCCAATTTTTGGCCGCTGCAACCGCTAAGAGAACTCGGACAGTGACCATCTTAGCAACTGGTGCAAATGTCTCCGTATAGTCGATTNGCTCTTTTATACTTTCCCACAAATCTTTGGCGACCTCCATATGTGATATGGTAGATCGTAGTGTTGGTTCGATGGAATTTCTGATCCATGATACCAACAAAGAATTGATAGTCCACCAATCCTCTAAGTCTGACGATGTCTCTTTGGGCATCGTAATACTTCCGTCCACGAAGCCAAATTTCTTCCTCGCCCTCAGGGCTGTCCGAACGGATCTAGCCCATTCTTCATAATTATCACCTTTCAATTGAACTTGGGTGATAACTAAACCAGGATTGTCATTGGAAGTGATATCGTATGGTGATATCGTCTTCCTTTGAACTACACCTTCCTTCACAACGGCCTGTGTTTCGTCGGCCATAATTCAAGACAAAAAAATACACTGTTCAAAAGAGAACAAAGACAAATAATAATAATATTAGACAATGAAGAGTTCTTCAAAAAAATCTGGTTCTGATACCATGAAAGATTTGATGCGGAAGACAAAGAACAATATTGGAGGAAAAACTCTTGCTCTTCTCATTAATTCCACAAGTATTTATAGACAAAGAAGTTAGAGAAATAAGAGAAAACCTAAACCTAATAGGAGACCAAGACCTAAACTCTAATAAGGAAAATATTACACATTTCTAATTAAACTCTAATTCTTTCCTTATCACTAATTCTTTCCTTATCATAATGTAAGCTATATATAATTTGCAGCCGTGAATTTCATACATTATCAATACTAATCTGCTATGACTCTCTCTCTATATATATACTAGGTTAAAATTATCTTTTATGCACGATAAATAGTAGATATTGAGTTCCCTTGACTTTTTTGTATATTTTCAACTGAAATTTCTGGCTCGCTATTGTTTGTAACCAGAGGTTCTAAAAGTCAAATATTTAATCCTCTAGTGACATACAGGTCTCAGTAAATTCGTGGCAGACAATACCAGATCTAATTTATATAAGTGTAATAATTAAATGGAAGAATCTCAACTTGTTGGTATCATCTATGATTCTGTATTTCCATTTTGTTACGTTATTGAATTAAGACTGTATTAGTTCAGAGAAATTGCAGATATTTTTATAGAATTCATGTCCATGAAAATTTTGATCCTTCCTCTTTAGTTTAACACTTTCGATCATCATAATATTACATCCACATACTGTGCACAGTGGCGGAACCAAGTGGTGGCTAGCGGGTTTAACTGAATCCCCTTCACCAAAAAATAATACTGTGAATATGTATAAGTTAGGATTAAAACTGTGTAAATTTTGTATTATTTGAACTCACTTGACAAATACTATTTTACTACTAAAACTATATACTTCTAAAATTGAATGGTTGCACAAAATTCTGGATCCGCCACTGACTGTGCATATGGACATATATTTATGTACGATATGTCCAAACTATTTTAGACGACCTTCTCAGATTTTATTATGATCATGCGGCATGCACCCATCATAACATCACATTTTTATGTCATTCATTTGTTTGTGGACCTTAGATGATCAGGGCGAAGCTACAACCTATAAAGGGTGGTCAATTTATCACCCTTCGTTAAAAATTTATATTGTGTATATAGTTAGAATATTAAGTTCTAAAAGTATATAATATATATTGAATACCCTTTGACGTAGAAGTTTTTTTTTACTTTTTTTAAATTTAAATACCCTTAAAAAAATTTATGGCTTCGTCACCGCCTTAAATGCCCGCTATATTTACTCGTATATACATACAACTGTTGTTGATCTTATAATTTTACTATCGTTCTATAGAAGTTGTTGTTTACTTTGTCATATATTTTCCTATTGCATATAATGATATCTTTAATTGAGCTATCCCATTAAGTTTCACATATTTTAATGCTATAAATATATATAACCCTTAATTATAGAACAAATTGATCAGTCTTTATCTTATAGCGTAGATTGACAAGATTAAGCATCCAAGGAAACAAACTGGAGCATTCTTGATACGCAATAACGTAAGCTAATTGTTATCTTTGACAATATTATGGTTTTCATTTTATGACACTGAATTCCACCATGACATTTACTTATATAACTTTAAACCAAAAAAAATGGAACAAAACGTAAGTGCTATCCTTGTCGGAAACAATGACAATATAGTGAGTAAAGAATATTCTACGAAAGGTATATTTTCCAGCAATAAGAGCTTTTATAGCTAAAGCCTCATCCATATATTTCTACATAATATTTTGGCTTTTCTTTACATTTATTTTTTTGTGTGCTTGCGATAATTAGTGTCTCTAAACCACATGACAATGAAAGCATCTGTCGTTATCCAACACTTCCTCTAAAAGAAAAAAGTTTCTTGCTCATGGCAAATTATGTGTAAATCAAAGCAAAAAAAAAAAAACAATATTTCACTCATTAATAAAATCATTCAACAAGAACAAGAAATGATTAGATGAATGAGCTTAAGGAGTGTCATACAAAATCTAATTAAGTTAAAAGACTATACATCTAGAAATATTTTTAAAACAAACCAAAAGAATTGAACCAATATTTGCAACAAATCAACAAATACAAGACATGTATCTTTTATATAAATGGACACATTTAACTATCACTAGGTAATACATAATTTTACTTCAATTTTTTATGATTGTTAAAGCTAAATTGTTTGGTTTAGTGTAAGGAGAAAATCTCGAGAATCAAAGAACCATAAAGTTTATAATTCGATTGGTCAGATGAATATCTGAGCAACCAACTATAAGCTAATTCAGGCACTACATATGTTTTCATCACTAAAGTTAGGTCGGCCAATGACCAAAAGCTTAGCTAAAATCAAAAGCACATTCAGGAGAAGAGCATATGCCAAAATAATTAATGTGGAGAACTGACCAAGCAAGCATAAAGCTAAGCTGCATTGTCATCCACAATATTATACTGTCTAATCATTTCCTACAGGACTGAAACAATTAGCTGCCATTTGTTTAGACTTTAGAATTGCGTATCTCTAATTACCGGGGCTTTTGTATCCGTACCTATTTTTTGTACCACGTTTTAACTTATATTCGCTTTGTAAAAAAAATTGTATTCATACCCGCTTTTACGCATAACTTCAATATGCGGGGCTGAAGTAGCAAAGGCAATCACGCAAAACTTCAGCATTCTAGTAGACGAGCCTGAAGTAGCTTGCGAACTTCAGCATACGAGCTGAAGTTTTGTCTTTTGTAAATGGGGAACTTCAGCATACGGGGCTGAAGTTCCCAAGTTATAAAGACAACAACTTTAGCATAAGAGGCTGAAGTTCCCCAGTTTACAAAGACAAAATTTCAGCTCTAGAGCTGAAGTCCTCGTGCTGAAGTTCTCGAGCTGAAGTTTTGTCTTTGAAACTGGGGAACTCCAGCCCCGTATGCTGAAGTTGTTGTCTTTATAACTTGGGAACTTCAGCTCTAGAGCTGAAGTTTTGTCTTTGTAATTGGGGAACTTCAGCCCCGTATGCTGAAGTTTTGTCTTTATAACTGGCGAACTTCAGCTCAGCGAGGGAAAGGGTAGCTGAAGTTATTTAAAAAGTTGGTACAAGTTAAAAGTTTTTAAAATAGCGGATATAGGTTAAATGAGGGCGACCAAATAACGTACCCCGCGCAATTTTTACCTAATTACTGAGATGGTTTTGTACCTTGTTCCAAACAATGCATATGCAAAGTTTGACAAGAAAATTAGATAAAAATAGAAAAACTAAAAGCTGCTAAAAAGTTAAAAAGAAAAGATTACACAATGATTGAATTTTCTCTATACTTTTGAACCAAACTCCTTTTTCATTTGACATTAGACAAGTGACCATAACTTTTGATCGAAACAGAGTTAAGACAGGATAATACTGAATGAATGTTATGGATTTGCATTCTCATTTTGGATGTCAACTATCTTCTCGTCTTGGAGTTTCCCAGTCCTCATCTGATCTACTGATTCATTAATTTCGTTTTTCTTGACTTCTCCTTTTTTATCACGATAAACTGCATATAAAATCAACTGTACTGCTCCTAATATAGTTCCGACAGCATTTGGTACCTATAAAACAACACTTTTCTGACATTTAATCTCAAGATTTGTAAATTCTGGTCATGAAATGACCTAAGTAGAAGTTACTGAATAAAATAAAAGCTACTTACAAAAATGAAAGGGTCCTTTCCAAGCAGGGCGAAGATTAACCATGAAGTACTGTTGATGAAAACAAATAGAGACAAGAAGAACGGCATGTACTCCACGCTTTTAGATCTGATCACCAGCCTCTGCCAAGGGAGAGACGAGGAATGAAAGAAAATAATGATTATTAGTCACGGATAATGTTGTTGTCCTGATTCTCTTACCATAGTTTCGTTTTTATATTTCTTGACGGAAAGGACAATATATTTATTATAGTTGGATTTTTCTTTTTGTAGAAGGAAATTATAATTCTTCTATGTTTGGCTAGTCTTGTTTCATGTAGGAAAAGATTTGGACCTCTATAAATTGAGGATCTTTCCTTCTTATTCAGTAGCATTTACAATGTAGCCACATGGGGTTTGAGAGTCGTGTTTAGGGGGAGAAATTTACAAGGCAAGTGTTAGTGTGTCACTTGTGTTTGCCTCTTCGTGAGGTTGTTCTCTCGATATTTTGTGCTCTCTTTTATATAGTGGATTGCTCATCTCCGTCCGTGGACATAGGTCAATTGACCGAACCACGTTAAATGTATGCGTCTCTTTTGATATATTTTTCTTTTACTCTCTGATTTATCGTCGTTTAAAGTTTGCTTTACTAGCTCCCGTCTGATACCTGCTTTTTCGGTCCTAATAAATGATTTTAGTGTTAGTGTCAAATACTGCAAAGTAGGATTCGGGAGACTGAACTATACATTTATATTTTGGAGGATGTGATATAAAATTCGTTTGTAGTACATAGGGCGATTGAGAATCGCAACTTGAAGAGGCAATTTTTTGGAAACTTTCTCAGTGGTCATTTAGGCAATGCTTGTCTCCACTAAATGGGAGTTTAAATTTGAATGATATTTCAGACCTCAACTCATTTAAGTGTATTTGTTTCTTTTTTTTAACAATACACTTATTTTCTCTAAACTTATCAAATTCATTCGGATCATGTACATAATTACAAATCATTAACGCGTTCACTTAATGAATTATGAAGGTGACTCTTTACCACTACCACCATCACCACCACCAACCAGCTCCACTATCAGCGACCATGCACAAATATTCAGTGCTCAATTTTACAAGTATTTTATAGTAACAATTAAATATGTTTTCAAATTCAAATATTGTAAAGACGTGTAAATAAAATCAGTGATATAGTTACCAGAGAATGACAAATAGACTGATATATATAAATTATTCAACTAATGACAAAAGGTGAATAAAATGCCTACAACTGGCAAACACGTAAATATATATTTTAAACAAAAATACCTCTTGTAACCTGTCCACGGGGCGGCTTAACAAATTCGGTGGCCTGAGGCAAAATTTTATTAAGAGGCCTTAAATTTTTTCTTGAAAAAAATGTTCATATATATTTTTATTCAGATTTATTTTTC
The DNA here is from genome assembly GCA_005239525.1 of Nicotiana knightiana. Classification (NCBI taxonomy): domain Eukaryota; kingdom Viridiplantae; phylum Streptophyta; class Magnoliopsida; order Solanales; family Solanaceae; genus Nicotiana; species Nicotiana knightiana. Next base: position 50,238 of record ML433833.1, on the reverse strand, counting down.
TAACTAATATCTAAAAGCTATTAATAAATTTTTTATCAAACATTTTTTCAATTTACAATATAGCCAATCAACATATGTGGATCTTGAATTTAAATTTGATGGGTTCAGAATCTAATATTTCTTATTTTTCACATATATCTATGTTCTGTGTAAGAAGTACAGAGTTCAGTTAAACTCGTAGCTCGAAGGCGATGTGCCACCGCTAATCAATCACATGGCTAAAAAGCTCTCTTACCCATTTTTTATAAAAATCTTAAACTAATTTTTACCTTAAGATATTAAATAATTTTACAGGAAACTAGTCATATCACCTACCAATAAAAAAGGGGGGCCAAAATTTTAGGGGCCTAAGTGCCTAACTCTAAGGCCTTTGCCTTAGTAGCTTTGGCCTTGAGCCCGCACTGCTGTTCACAACAAAATGACCAATCAGTAAATAAGACAACCTACATCTAAAGGTGAAGAAAATGCCCAAGCACACGAACTTAAAAAGAACAGATCATGAAGGATGACAAACATAAAATTCTCTTACTTCTAGAGTTCTAGTACCCTATTGAGTATAATTACTTAGTATTCTCTCTGTTCCATTTTATGGGATACACTTTTATTTTTAGTTTATGACATCTTTTTTTTGGAACTATTTACCTCCCGTTTGGACATAGATTTTGACTATTTTTTTCAAAAAAAAATAATTGAAAATATTATTTGTACATGGAATTTGATCAGTTTTAAAAAAGGAATTTGATCAAGTTCCACAAACTTGTTTGGGCCAGTTTTTGGGCGAAACTTTTTCTTCCACTCACAAAACTTCAACACTTTTTCAAGTAAAATGCATGTCCCAACACAACTTCTAACTTCCAAAAATTATTTTTCAACACAACTTCAAAAATTCTTTTTTCAAGTTTCAACCAAATCTATGTCCAAATGATAGCTTAGTCTAAGTATCTTTATTTTACCATTAATAACATGACTAGTCGGGACACACTTGATATAAAAGTTCATTGTTTAAGGGTAGAGAAAATGAAGAGATGTGAAACTCTCACCATTATTCATTTAAAAAGATATGTTTGGTACTTTGCATACATTTGGCTAACATATCAAAAGTGTTCTTTAATTTATTAGATTTCATACCTAGTCAAACACCTTCACATAAAATGGGACGGAGGACGTAACATGCATGTGTAAAAGAAAGAGTACTCACCATTACAGAGAGAGGAGAACCATACATCATAATACAAGCAGCTGCAAAAGCAAAGCCACAAAAGAGCTTCCTTTTATTGCCATGAAATGCCAACATGGAAACCAAGGCCAGACTTGAGAAGATAGAAAGGACCACAAAGAGGTATCCACAGATCTTGGCCTTCCCTTTCTTGGGGGAAAATATGAGGAAAATAAGCACGTAGGTTGCCTCCAGGCCAATACCTATGGCACTGATGACAGTTACCAGCAGGTTGTTTGGTGACACAAAAGGTAAACTGTACCTGTTTGAATCACCAAAAGTCGGATTCCTAAATTAAACTCAATAACTTCTCAAAGAAAAATGGAAAAACAATGCTAAACTTATTTTACACAGAATATTAATAGGAACACTAATGGTTTTCAAGTTACAATGGAGCTACTTAAAGAAACTTACCAGGCTGAGAGCAAGCATTGGAGCAGACTTATTAGATAAGGCATGCTAGAGAACTGTTCTGTTGATTTCTTCCTAATAATCCTTTTGAATGTAATCCTGTATGTAGTGTCAAAATTTGATCATTTAGTCACTTTTAGCTTTGATGAGGAAAAAAAAACAAAAAAGAAGACAAAAATAGCACACACACACACGTAAAAATAAAAAAGAACAAAAATTTTGAAGAATTCTTACATGGGGGCCATGAAGAGTAGTACACCAAAAACATCTCCTATTCCAGGGAAAAATGTAAAAGAAGGAATAGAGTATAATAATCAATATCAAGAAAAAAGTAGGACTAAGCACAAGAAGATGCATGGACAATGAATAATCCCACCTAAAATTCCGAAAGTAGTGTGGAGAATTTTGATGTCTCTCATCTCTCTTCAAGCTACAAAACTGGAAATGAGCAAATGATGCAGGGCTAGCAAGTGGTTTCTGAGTTTATATATGTCTAATGTAGACCCAAAAAGGGCTAATTTGTCTTTTACTTTCATGATTTGCAGTAGCAATAGTATGGGAGATTCGGTCCTTTTCAATAACCATTTGAAATTCGTAATTCACTGGTCCGACGAATACATACGCGTCCATTGTTCCATTAAAGGGTAAACGCTCCTTGTCATGATTTTTTCACATAATATTTTACCACTATATCTTTCACTTATATATGTGATCTAAACGTTTGGACTTGAAAACTTACTTTGAACTTTAGCTTTTCCTTTGCTGTTATATATTTTTACTTTTTCCTTCAGCATTAATTTTCTACACTTATATTATGGAAGAAATAAAAAGATTTGACAAAAAAAAAATAGGAATAGTCCAAGTTCAAGCAGCACTTTGTGAATTGCTGTTTCCAGTTAGTTTGGAACAGCACAAAGTACTAGTACAGCTTTCATGCGCAATTATCATATTCATATACTCAAATATGGTTGACCTATACCAAAAATCTTGTCATTTTATCTCAAAAACTTGTCCACAAGAATGCATACTTTGTAAAAAACATGGCAATTAAGGTCATGAACACTTACATTATTGAAGTTCTCAAATCCAACTATCACAAGCTTATGTTTAATTCAATATAGAAAAATGCCAAGCTAGTTATGCGTTAAGTTACCACTCACATTATGTTATACTATTTGCTCAATTTAACTCCAATCTGATCAACTCAATCGACTCTTTAATGAATCTATAAGACAATATACAGCTAAGGGGTTAACAACCCATGAAACTAACAAATTTTAACTACTATGATAGGATTTTGCAGGCTGCTGGGAACTCACAGCAGATTCAATACAACTCCACCCCTGGTAAAAGTGCAATCAGGAGCATATATATGCCAGCTATTGGGAGATTATACCAGAGTGCCATGGAAATGCTTAGTGTTCAACAATGATGCAAGACCAAAGGCCAGATTTGTTATGTGGCTGCAGTTACAAGGGAAATTGTTAACAACTGATCGTTTGCTTTGATGGGGATTACAAGTAGACTGATGTTGTGTTCTATGCCAAAACTGTAATGACTTGAGAGATCACTTATTTGTACAATGTGACTATACAAAACAATTTTGGAAGGAGCTTATGCGATGGATACAACGAGATCCCATGCAGGGGGGAACCTGGGCACAGTATTTAGCTTGGGCCATCAGAAACGCCATAGGCAAGTCAAAGACTGCTCCAATATTGGGGATGGTATATGCTGAGAGTGTTTATGCAGTTTGGATGGAGAGAAACCAAAGATTATTCGAGAAGAAGAGGATGTGATCAAAATGCAAAGGAGATTGCATATAGCTGCTGTGTACAAGCTGCTCCTAGAATTAGACTACTGTTAGACAAGTTTAGTTCTAGGTAGTAGCTTATGGAATAGTTTGGATATGTATTCTGTTTTGTTTTCTTTCAATAGATAGCAAGCTGTGTGAGCTTGGCTATGGTTTTGTAAAGTTTATAGGTGGTAATTAATAAAAGTTCAGTTAATTACCAAAAAAATATAATATGATAGGATTCACAAACCACGATGCTAAAGTCTTGTGTCAAATCCAATTTGATTTTAAAATCTGTAAAAACACTCACCTGTAGAAGTTTTCAATCGCTTCTTTCAACCATAATGTTAATTCATTATGAACTCAACTTATAATTACTTGAGTCTTATGTTAAATTTACAAGTCATCGGGAGCCCAATATTTCAAAGCAACTTTGAGTGAAACCCAAGTCAAGGGGAAGAAGAACAGAAGAGTTTGCTTTAATAGGGGCTCAATCCACCCAAGGTTTTCTCAAATTATTGTTGAATTTCGTTGGCCATGGATAGTAAAGTTGAAGAGGGTGAGTATAGGTGGAACGGTACAATAATAATCATCTAGGAATTTATCATATAACAGAAAGTCATTTTTCTACAAGTTCATAGATAGTGTATCTTGAAGGAAAAAATCCATAAAAGAATGAGATAAATAACTTTTGTCATCTTATAACTATTTTTCAAAAAGGAAAACTACTTTTCCAGATATGGGTATTTCATAATAGAAGGTTCTCGTATGCCATGAGATTTGATAAAATAAGGTTCTCATATGCACGTGAGTGGAAATCTTGCTTCTTTTTTTAACTGTAAATGTATAATCACTAACTTTTTCTATTTAGGGGGAAAAAAGAGATTGACCTTTAATTAATCGCTCAAAGCCTCACCTCTCTTTTGCCTCTTCAACATCTCTGGATTCAGAGAGCATGTAAGAAATAAAGAAAGGAGATTTATTGGCGGGTAATATTTATTACACTCAACCTTATCTTCCACTTAAAGTTGAGCAAAATCAGAAGTACTGAAAACTATTCTAATAGAACTTCGTCATAAAGACGAAAAAGCATCCACATTAAGATATTCTAAGAACAAAAAGATACCCACTAATGGAAATTGTATTAAATATTACCAATAATTTTTGCTTTCTTCAGTAAAAAAAGAAAAAGATTCCACTCTGTATTCCATGCACCACTATCCTCTCTTTTACGTGGAGTCCCTTCTTTTTGGTTTAATGTTTAATTCATTTGCAGGGCCTAGAGTACCTTTGTGGAAGGAGAACAAAGTTATATTAGGACCACTTGTTAATTTGATTCAGGAATATTTCCAGGAGGAAAAATGTTGTAATCTCTAATTAGTTTGAATAAGAACAAACGGGCAAGTGAAGGTGAATGAAACGAATGAATAAGATGAACTAAGTTGCTGGAACCATTAGGATTGGATCACAATAAGGAGGGAATAAAGAAAAAAAGATGAGGAAAGTAGAAGAAATACAAAGTGATTATTCTTCTCTAGGACTACAAGCAAATCATCTTTAATCAAATACTCTAATCTTTTCAAAAGCATTAGTGCTTCTTGAAAAGACAAATGCGAGTTAAAAATTCTATCATGGCTTACGAATATAGGTCAAAAGTTCACCTCCACCATGGCCACTGATGTCTCCCAATCATCGTTAAACAAATTGGGTTTTTGGATCCACATAACAGCACAAGTTCAAATAACTTAAATTTTTAATCTCGTATTAAATATTTGTTTTTGTTTCTAAGTTCTCGATATCTTTAAGCACAATACTTTCATGAATTTAAATAAATTTATCAATTTTCATATGATTTCCTGTTTAAATCAACTTTTAAGACATAGCATATATAGAAAAGGACTGAATCATGTTATACAAACTAATGTGTCATCTGTAAAGAGACTTGACACATTAATCCCGACACTAGCTCACCAGACCAATCAGAGTCTACTCATTCAAATTACAGAGGATCTTGAAAGATAGCCGAAGCAACGTAAATAAAAGAAATATGAAGAAAAAAGGTAATTAATATGAAGCAATCTCAAAGTACTTGCATAGGATGTCAATTAACGTTGATAAGACCACTTGTTACCAAGTGACATCCGTGCATAGGATTTGGCTATCGTACCTTGTTGTCACATTCAGGTACAAACACCATGCTCTTAGGAATTGCAAGTGACTACTTATTTCGAGATGTCTTGAGTAGATTGCTCATTAGTTGCCCCAACTTGTATTGCGCCTCACCCGAACAAGTCTCAGATAGTATTTAGAACATGGTTGAGACAAAAACTAGCAAACTTAATGCTAGTGCAGCCCCCTACTGCTACATGGTAAATGAAGGTTAAGGCTTCAAACACCCTCTAGGTACTGCAATTTAGTATTGTGGAGTGCACCAGCAGAACGATATTAAGGATTTCTACAATGTTGAGGTGAATTTTGGCTTTTATGATGAAATCTTTGAAGAATTGTAAGAATAAACATCTAAGCCTTATCCGGGGATATTCCCAGTATGGCTAACTTAGAGTTTAAATACTATAAACATGAGTAAGGTCTGATTAACGTTAGTTTAAGTGCTGTCTGTTTGGCCTAGTTTTGCTTGGTTCAAGAAGTATTTGAGCTAAAGGAAGAATGACAATTCAAGGCTTGATGAATTGAGAACTTGAGGGAACTGAATTAATCAGTATTTTCTCTAACTAGCATGAGAGTTGCATGGTATAGAAGAAATCCGAAATTGAGACCTTTCTGCTCAGTCTAGATACTGCATTTTAATTCCTTTAAGTTTTTTAATATATTTCAAATATGATTATATTTACCTTATAGAATAAATAGATCATTATTAATGTTGCACTGTAAATAAGCTAAATTAACCATGAAGAAACAATCTGGAACAGTAAGGTGCAACGGCATCAGCTAGTTGTAATATTTGACAAGATTATGATCTATGACAATGAATTTCATAAAAACTTAATTGATATTAAAAATTTAGGTGGGAAAGAACAACAGACAAAGAAATTGATCCATGCAACGAACAACCAATGAGAAGATGTGTACCATAATTTTATTAGCCAACGAGAGCTTTGCACTGAATGCTCCCATCCACATTTCTTCAGAAGATTCGGCTTTTTGACGAAATTTTCAGCAAAACTCTGCATAATTATTTTTAATCACAGATCCAACAGGAATGGACTGTGTTATATCAATAGGTGCCTGGTCCAAAACGCTCCATAAAACATAATTTGGACAAGCTTGGTGCCACTTTGTTAAGCCCACGAAGAAAATTGAAACTCAACTTGATCGCGAACTATAATCTTTAAGCTCTCACTTAACTCATTTCTGTACAGGCTTCAGAACCATGCATATTGAAGTAGCTGTCAAGAAATGGATATTATAGAAAAATCTTGCTATTGCTAGAATCTTTAAGAAACCATGGGCATCAAATTTCATTCGACCTCACATAATTTTAAGTGTCCATTTAAACACCCTAAAACTCTATAGATTTCCTTTCTTTGTGAGTGCTTTGTATCTTTAGCTAAGAACTCATGGACACTATTTCCTATTTGGATGGAGCTACAACCAGGAATTTTTTCTATTCCCTTGTCTCTAGCAGCTATACGGAAGTTCAAGGCATCCTGCCACCGCCCAATAGAAGAGCTTGAGTTCATTATCAATGTCAAATAACTTGGGTTGTCAGGCTCTTGCTCCAGGATCCTCCGGGTTAAGGACTCTAACAATTCCCCATTTCCATGAATTTTACAAGCAGAAAGTAAAGTGGCCCAAATGACGGTGCTAGGTTCCAAATGCATGCTCTTAATGAAACTCAGTGCTTCTTCAAACTTTCCAGCTCGGCCAAGAAGATCAACCATGCATCCATAATGATCAATCCGTGGTTTGATGCCAAACTTATTCACCATCTGGTCAAATACCCTTTTCCCTTCTTCCAGCAGCCCACCGTGAGTGCAAGCTGACAGAACAGCAATAAATACAACATCATCCGGCTCTACTCCTTCCAAGCACATCTTTTCATAGAGTTCTAGGGCGTCTCTGCAGTGCCCATTCACTGCTAATCCTGATATCATTGTAGTCCAAGTAATTATGCATCTCTGAGCCATCCTTAAGAAAACTGCTTTTGCATTTTCCAGATCTCCACATTTTGCAAATATATCAATTAAAGCATTTCCTAGTGGGACTGATAAGTCAAATTTGTTCTTTCTTATAAAAGAATCAATCCATTTTCCATGCTCATGAGATCCCAAATGTGAACAAGCTGAGAGTATACTAATCAAAGTGGTCTGATTGGGTTTGCAATTCCCATCGAACAACATATGCTGAAACACTGAAAGAGCTTCATCAAACATATGGTTATTTACATATCCAGCAATCAAGGCATTCCATGAAACCACATTTTTTGCTGGTATTCGGTCAAACATCTTTCTTGCTGATTGAAGATCACCAATTGTAGCATATCCTGACACCATTGCAGTCCAAGAGATTACACTTTTCTCCGGCATCTCATCAAAAACAGCTCTAGCAGCTTCTATGTCACTTAACTTTACACATCCAGAAATCATTGTGTTCCATGAAACATCATTTTTCTCTGGCATACGCTTAAAAAAAGAACAAGCCAGCTCCATGCTCCCTGCCTTCAGTAGCCCAGCAATAACCGAATTCCACGTAACAACATTCCTCTCGGGCATAGCCTCAAATAAACAAAGGGCACGTTCTTGATCACCATGAATCATATATCCACCAATCATCGTGTTCCACGAAACGACATCCCTATCAGGCATTTCATCAAACACCTTCCGAGCTGAGCCTAAATTCCCACCACATTTAGCATATAAATCCATAAGGGTATTCTTAACAAACACACTAGACTCAAAACCCAACTTCACAATGTGACCATGCACTACTTGGCCAGCTTCTAAAGATTCAAAAGACTCAAAACACCTCAAGAGAAAAGTAAATGTAAAACTATTAGGTGTAATATTTGATATCCTCATGTTATTATAAGTATATAATGCATATTTCAGTGTCTTTCCTATGAAGCATTCAATCAAAGTATTGCAGACAATAAGACTTGGATTTTGTAATGTTCTAAAAAAGTTGAGTGTATAATCAAGTGAAATAAGGTTTGAGGATAAAGACATAAGCTTTGGCACTATAAAGTTGCTATTCATGAGGCTATTTACAATAATTTGAAGATGAGTCTCTTTCAATTGTTTACTAGTTTTGCATTTCTGTAAAAATTGGAGCAACTTTTGCTCCATTTTTTTGTGTGGGGTCTTGAAAACTGAAAAGGTTCAATACGGGTAATACAGTTAATAGAGTGGCAACAAAAGGGGAGGGGGTTGGAAAGTAAAGAAGGAAATTGCATTTTTAGGACCTCGTTTTTTAAAAGGTATTAGCTTTAGTGTAGATGTGTTGCACGTGCGGTTACGCTCAATCAGTAAAGTATGTGTATACGAAGAACGTGTAAATCAAATTCTCAAATGCTAAGTTTTAAAATATCTACATTAAGTTAATATTTTAAAATAAGTAACTTTGTACAAAGAAAAATATAGGGAGTTGTCATTTATTTGAACACATACCAGAAAGAAAAGTAACTAATGGCAACTAACTTAGAATATATTTTATCTTCTAGTGTTTCATTCTTATTGTATTTAACGTTGCATTTTTAACAGTTTGACTCTTACTATTATACTATAATCTATTTTATTATAAACTTCGAAAAGAATGAATTGGATTTTTCGCAAATTAGTCAAATCAAAGACTTTTTTGGTTAATTAGGATTGTTCTTAACGTTAAAGAGATTTTTTTGTTGTTGATTTAAATCTTAATAATAGCTCATCCCAAGTTTTAAATATTTAATTGTAATTATAATTTTTATCCAATCAGAATTCTACGTTCAATATATTAAAAAAATCATTTAGGGTACGCGTGATTCCTATCTCAACGAGTGTTTGAGTTATGAAATAAAAATATAAGTTCCTAACAATACTGATTAATATTTACATTGTACATATAACTAACTCAATAAGAAAAAAATGTCTCATAGAAATCCTCAATCATCGGTTAATAATTCAACTTAAAATTTATACCACTTTTTTAATAAATAAAGTTAGCATGCTTCCTTTTCAGTTTCAGTAGTACACATAGTCATTGAAAGCATAATAGTGGATATAACTTCACACATATAGCAAACAACTAATAATCTATGAATTTCATATGAACACAAAATCAAAGTGCCCTGAAAATGAGAAAAGACATACTAAAGTAAGTTAGTAAAATACATCGGAGAATGACTTAGAATTATATTTGAAAGAGTATATTTAGTTTTGTATATCATTATTCAAGTGGAATTAGTATTTAAATAATTCGAATATTGATTAACTTCATTTGTCGTTATATTTGAAAATAATTAGTTTTATAACAATTCTACAATTTATTTTTAAAAGGTAAAATGATCAATACACATTTCGATTGGAGAACACGTTTCTCGTTTGAAGGGCATATCTTTTGAAAAAATCTTACGAAAATTGTAGTAATTCATGTAACATGATATTGAATCTAAAATAATTGATATATCTGTTTTTAGGTAATTAAATTTCGATATTTATTATATATTTTTATTATGATTCTTCAAAGGCCATAAATAAAAATAATTATTTTTTTAGAGATTTGAAATAAAGAGGGTCGTCATATAGTTTTTACAAGAAACTGGTTCACACGTAAGAAATTTGAGCATATATATTTTATATTAATTTGAAGGACATATCCTTTGGGGTAAGCTTACAAATATTGTAGTCATTTTTGTGACATATATTAAATTTAACATAATCGAAATCGTTATATGCTTTTATTATAATTCTTCAAATAATCATCAAATTAATACTAATTTAAAAAATTGTATCATTTTTTTAGAGCTATTGGAATGAACTGTTAGGTCATATAGTTGTAGGAAAAAAAATGAATAATTAAGTAACAATGTAGGGTCTAAAACTAACTGATATTGAATGTGTATTTTACAACCAATATTGGAATAGATGAAAAATAAAAATAATAATAAATGTCAACATACTTTGAATACTTGTTATTTCATTCTTCTTTCTTCTATTTTGAATTTTAACCAAGTTAATTTTTAATATTATATTATAATTGATTCGACTTTATTTTCTAATTTCTTTCATCATCAGTGACCTTTTTTTGAAATATATCTATTTAAGCAAGGAATTTTGTCAAGCTAAAGATAGCTTTACTTGTATGATGAATCTGAAAAATAATAAAATTAATTTTTTTTGCTAATTAGCTATTACAAATACTTAATTATTTATAGCAATAAAATATATAGATTATATTTTATTGATTTAAATTCTTAATATTAGTTCATATCAAATTTTAAATATTCGATTATAATTATATTTTATCGAATAAATTTTTTTTTGTCAAATTGCAAGAAAGTCAAATGAGTGGAAATAGTTTTGTATATTTTAAAGTATTTTAGTATATAAAAGAGTTTCACCTAAATCAAAACATAAAAAAAGTTACTCCGTCATCTTCCAAGAACGTCGCACGTCCTCTTTCTTTTTTGATTGAATTCTTGGTATCTGTCCAAAGGGATAACTTCTAAATACCAAGTGGTTGCATCCTATTTGGTTAGTATTTTTATTTCTTTCCCTTTCTTGCCATTTATATATAATTTAAGTGTAAAAGTTTATATAAAATAAAATGTTAATATTTTTGAAGTTCTAAATATTAAATTTTTCTATGTAATCCAAAAAAGGAAGAATGTAATATATAAATTTAGTTAATTTTGTAGACCGAAATATTAGGAAAATAATTAAATGAGTATTCCTACATATAAGAAAAATAATTGAGCATTCCTACATATTAGAAAAATAACTAAATTACTATTTTATCCAATGTAAACTCTATTTTTAAATGGTAAAAAAGGCGAATGTCATTTGGCTAAGGGCCTTCATGCTTTTAATATAACGTGCGTTGCACGTGTGTACCGCGTAAAATATGTTACCTATATTGTGTAAATGTAAATATTTTATTATATGAGATACAAGTATGTATTTTTGGTGTATATTCCCTTCTGTCTCTTTGACCGTTGTGTCACGATTAAAGATTTTGTTGTCGACATTAATATTTTTCTAATGAGTATAATATCTAGCTGCTCACGTGAGAAATCATGTCTCAGCAAGAAATTATGTTCAACTTTTGAGATCGGCATTGTGTTATATTATTGCAAATCATAAACATATTCGAAATTATTTTGAAAGAACTGATGTGTTCTTTTAACAAAATTAGAGTCTTATTTGTTTCTTTATAATTGGGAATAGTAGTGAAAAGTTCGGCCAGAATTTAAATATAGAGCTCTAAATTATATTTATGTAACAAACAAATTCCAGGAGTTAATTCTGTAAAATTATTAACGCTTTGACTTTTAATAATAAAAAAATATAATATCACTTATTTGGACATTTAAAATTTAGTGAGGATGACATAACTGAAGTACTCATGCAGATAGGTCATATTGGCAAAACAAATAAGCAAAAGGAAGTCATTCTACTATGCTCTTCACTCATGAAATTCCAATCTTGTTCGGGAATTAAATCTGGTCAATTTTTTGTACTAAATGTGATAATTTCTTTCAAGCTTATCTATAGAAATGCTCTCCAATAATATTAAATTATAAGGACTATTTTTTTACTTTCAGTCCTTGGTAGATATGTACTTCCAGCAGGCAATGGAGTCAAAATAGTTCTATGCTTAAAAAAAATAAATACAAGATATAACATGAAAGAAAGAGGAGATACTTAACTACAAATAACTTAATACATAAAACAGCAATAGAACTACATAGATTAGTTCCTATTATTGTTTTGTACTTCATCTTTAACTTGCTAAAGATTTTCTTGACAATATACTCTGTGCAACCCGCTTTGGTCCTCCAAAGTTCAATTTAATTATAACATAAATGGCTGCAGTTAAATTAAATTTATTCATAGCTTTAGCCATTAGACGTATCTTACTAACTAGTCTTTGGACACGTGCAAATTATTTTTATAGATTTTGAATGATCATTCGAGATTATTAAAATATGATTTTGAATAACAAATTAATCAAAGGATTTCTTATAGATGGTGAATTAAATAATGTTATTTATATTTAACAAAATACAATAAATAAGGTAGAAATAAGATTAACCTCCAATTAAAAAAATAAGGATAAAAGGTTTATAAAAAAGAGAGAAAAGATATATATATTATCTGGAGTAGGAGAGGTGTCACATCACCTCTCTATAAAAAATTAGTTCTCAAGGAAATTATAGCTTTGACTCCCTAGCTCGTTGCAGCCCTTGTATATTGTATTTATTTGTGGCCTTATAATAAATAGCATGCATCAATACATATTACTCTTAATAAACATTAATGATAGAAATATTGCTTTTAATGAGAGTGAAAAAAAACAATATTGGCAAAGAAAGCTAAATGCATATTGTCCAAACACCTACTGGAAAAAAAGAGAACTTTAATGCAAATACACGAAATCAAATACCAACAAAATGAAACATGAAGTTTTGTACCTTAACAGTAGACAGACGTTAGACTATCATCTGAAGAGCCACACAACTGGTAAAGTTCTTAATTACCAGAACATTCTACTGAGGGAGTTGTTTAAAAGTAATTCAATCCTTTTGTACTCTCTCTAAAACAAATGCAACTACCTAGCAAATTGAGACACAAGAAGTACAATTTATATTATATCAAATACAAATTTTATCTATTAATCAATTCAGAAATATTTTTTTTAATAAGTTTTGTCAAAAAAATGAGATGAAATATTTCATGTCAAAATTTTCAATTAAATCTAAATATTGATGAAATCAAATTGTGAAATATCACTATTAGATTTAGAGCCTAGATGAATTGTGTCTTTCATAATTATATTTTTCTTAATAAATAAGAAACTATAAAAAGATTTTCAAATAAGATTGTCAATTTCAGACGTAATATTTGTATACATGGTTTTACTACATAGTAATTCTTTTAGTCTGAGATTAAACATAGGTATTTTGATTACTTTCTTTCAATATTCTCTCTTTTTTTCTTTTTCTATTTCGTAATCTCTCTATCAAATTCTCCGTCACCTAAACAGAAAATTCATTACTTCTCTCTCTATCTTCTATTTTCTATTTGTTCATTCATCTTTCCCCTCTTTCCTAGAGTTAGTCCATAAATTTATAAACTTTACTTCCATTTTCCAATTTTGTAGGGATTCCCAACTTTCTGCTTCTTGCAATTATATATTTCCATCACTCATAAACAAGTTGAGAAAAAGTTTGAGAAAAAGAAATCCTTTAGTAAAAAATAGAGAGATCCAAGTATAAAGAAGCTAAGAAATAATTGTCATCACAAATGTAAAATCATAATAATAAAACTTACCATATTCTCTTTCTAAAAAGGAGTTGTTCAATATTAAAAAATAATGACGAAAACAGAGAATCATATAAATTTAGACTCAAAAAACATATCACTTTGCACTTCATTCCTAACAAAGTAGAAATAATTCTATTTACATAAGCTAAGAATCACATCTAATTGAAAAACAACGAACGAAGATTAGTGCATCCGACGTCCCAATATCACATTCTTTGTATTCTACTATAAAAAATCAGAAAAAATATCATACTGATCCTATTTAACATATATATCACTACACCATCTTATGATACCAACAAATTCTACAGTAATCATCATGGAGGCTATATATATAATTCGTTATCCATATATTTTGTGAACCATTTACTGCCCAATATATAGTATTTTCTTTGTAAATTGCTTTTATAAAATTAATTCTTTTGCACTCGAAACCATATCTGGAGAATGAAATAAATTTATCACAAAGAAATTTCAATTGATAACTGATGGCAGATGAAACAAATCCTCCCAGTTTGCTCTATCGATGCATTTAGCAGAAGGTTTTGTTTTCATCTTTATTTTCTGGAAGGGTAAGATGGTCATTCAGTATTCAATGGGTGTTTGCGTAATTCAACTTCAGACTTAGGGCCTCCTACTTATAATATAGAATATATATATATATATATATNAACTAAAAAAAAATTCCGGACAAAGGGTGTTCAATATATATTTTATATATTTAAAATCAACATTTTACTTATATACATAGTGTAATTTTTCTTAATATTTCGGTGAAGCACATCACATTTTGAATTCAATAAGGTGTAAATCTTATATAATTTTTGATAGAATAATTTAATATACTTCTATAGATATTTATCATTTATTGGAATGTAAATTTACTTTTGGTACGAAATTGTTATATGATATGTAGTGTTTATAGGAAGGGTAAATTGGTCTTTCAGCTTTTAAAGGACATTTTAGTAAACTAACTTCACCTAAAAGATATAATCTATTCTGAATAAATATATCAAATAACCTAATCTCAATATTGAATTAAATTAGCTGAATTGGATAAATAAATGTACTGAAAAAACAAACAAACTATACAAACGTCACTCAACTAAATAAAAATCTCGTGTTTCTATTAGTATATGCAAGATATATAGAAAATAAAAAAAAAATTAAGGCATACTACAAGAATAAAAATAATTGAGCGTACCTTAGAAACTTTAAAAAATAATAGAATGTAAGGCCTTGAATTATAAATTAATATTATTATCCCTCTAAAATATACATTTCGCACGAGAAAATTAAAGGCTTTACTTGCAATAACATTTGTTTTCTAACTCACCAACGTCTAGAAAGCTAATCATGTGATAGTTTGCTTTCGTGGGGCAAAAAAACGCTAGGGTAAAAGACAAAAACAATAAACCTAGTTTTACTAAGTAATTGTTTTTAAGAGTTAAATTTTAAGTAATTTTTGAGTATTATATAGGATTTTTTAATATAGTTCAAATAAGGAAAAACTTAATAACCAAAATTGGAGTTGATTTTTAATTTAAGAAAATAATTAAATTATAATTTTATCCAATATGAAATTTATTTATAAAGGGCAAAAAAGGCGAACGACATTTCGCTAAGAGCCTTCGTGTTTTTAATATAATATAGATATAAATTTTAGGCTTAATTTTAAATGATAGTTTTAAATTTTAACTTAGAGAATTACCTACCTTGTCACTTGGCCCAACACCCCATCAGAAAATGACCCACGTTTGAAGCCTTTACCTGATATGACTCATGTTGTACATAATTTAAAAATTACTTTTCATCAGTTAGCCTACCCCATTAATTATTATTTTTCTTTTCTTCTTCTTCATGTACAAGACTTTGCACCCTGAAATTTCTCTACCATTATATTTATTCTTCAATTCTCATTCCAGATTCAAAGTTGATAACCACTATTTAGATTAGAAGAAAAATACTACGTAAAATTATTATTTTTTTGGAGTCACCATTAAATGTCGTTCGAAGCTTCAATTTCAAAAATTGGATTTTTTGATTTTGTTAGTTGTTCGGACTGGGTGTTGTTCTAATTGATTGATATCATCAATGGGAGTTCAAAATTCAAATTGAAGTGATTCAGAGAAGATTTAATCTAGATTTGAATTGAATTTCAGAAGATGCCCAATGAAGAAGAAGAACACGTGAAACTCCATTAATAGGATATTCGTTTGTATAATAGTGCATAATATCGTATAAATGATGTACAATAGTATATAAACACCTCATATACATTATTTTATACAAGGTTGATACATTATTTACAGGTATTTGGTGTATTTCTCACATTTCTTCTTCTTCTTCTTCTTCTTCTTTTTTTTTCTTCAACTGCTACACCTATATACATAGTGTATCACCAACATTTTGACTACTGTGCTTATACATTTTTACACACTTTTATACAATTATATATTTAATGTACCTCTTTGTATAAAAATGTATAGGCATCTCTGATAATTTTTTGTACGATTTTCACTTGCAATTCTTGTTTAAACCTAGTCCAAATCTTCATCAAATGTCTTTAAACTTTGTATACAACCTACTTAGACTATTTCTAATAAGTTCAAATAATACTCACTCCAAATTTCTCCCAAAATCATATTAAAAATTTAACAAGATTAGCATTAAAGGAGATGGGATTTTAGATTTCTCGCGTCTGTTTTTGCATTTTTGTAGCTGTGATAAGTATGTAGAAACCTGAGGAAAAAGGAGAATGGAAATTCATGGATGTTTCACGCCTGAAGATATAGAGAATAAAAAAATTTAAAAAAACTCAGATCGAAGCTTATTGATATTTGGCTACACATTTGTAAACTTGTAACCGGGCTAAAATACTGCAAGGTCAACTTATGGAGTGCATTATTAATTGAAATTTTTACCTTCCTATACATTATTTGAAACTTTATTGCCCTCCCTACTCAAGTTTCAATTTAATTACATAAACATATATAATTTACCAATTATATCACCTTAGTAATTAAATGAGTATCCATTTATATTAGGAATGATTTATTTCACATCCTTATTCTCTCTCCCTTCTTCTCTCTCTCTCTCTCTTATGCTCTCTCTCTCTCTCTCTCTCTCTCTCTCAATCTCTCATTTTATGTTCGTTCCCCAATTTTTCTTCCTATGATGTCCTCTATTTTTTATCCTTTCATGTTATATATATTTTTAATGGAATTCATCAATAGATTTTAATCGTTTTATTATAGAGTTTTAACTTAGCAATTTCCTTTCATGTTGCACAATTGGTGTTAAAATTGATTGTCAATCAATAAATTTTGAAGGTGTTTGACTCTCCACCATTGATAGCCATTAAAAAGCTTTAAAAGTTTGAATTCAAATTTAGATTTTTAAAAATTATTATTTGTTTGGATTAGGTATTTTTGCAAACAATTCCAAACAAATGAGAATATTTTTTGGAGTATCTCAATTTTGAGGGTATTTGGTGAAGATGTTACTTGATTTTGGCGAAATTTCAGGTTGAAACTCTACGACGGCGAAGAAGAAGAAGAAGAAGAAGGAGAAGAAGATTTGACTTGATTTTGGCTGAATTTCAGGTTGAAACTCGAAGAAGAAGAAGAAGAAGAAGAAGACGACATGGCATACAATATACTTACGAAATTGTAGTAAAGTTGTAGTATAATTGTATGTAAATTGTAATATATATATATTATTTGAATGTTGTATGAAAGTTGAAAAATAGTTGTATAATGTATGAATCGTTGTATAAAATTTGAATTTAAATTATCAATAAATTATTTTTACATAAAGTTATTGATATGTATCAAAAATGTATTAAGAGAGTAAGTTTCGATTGAAATTTTAGAGGGAGAAAAACACACACCACAGACAAAATATATACAAATCAGATACGAAATATATACAAATCATATACAAATTTTGTATAAAAATTATATTTAAGTTGTATGATATTGTAGTTGTATATAATTGGATAGAAATAATGTATGAAAGTTGTAGATAAATTGTAAATAAGTTGTATAATATATAATTAGTTGTATGAAATTTATTTTTACTATGTATGTTATTGTAGATATTCAAATTGCATTAAATTTGTACGAAATTTATTTTTAATTTGTATGTTGATGTACCATATATTGTTCTTAAAGATAGAGATTTTATGTGTTTAGTTTGAATATAAATATGCAATGAAGTTCATATTCAGTAGAAATTCTTTTTTAGATTGTGTTGATGAATAATACTGAAACTGATCGATCAAAGAAAGATGCAAATATATTAGACAAAAAATGATACCAATTGCATGCAATACAGAATCATTGAACATCTTATGATGTAACACAAAATGTCGTGTGCAAGCTGAAAATTTTGTTGCACTCGACGTGCAACCTTACATTGGAATTGGATAAACTTTAGTGCTGGATAAGGATTCAGGAGTTGTTCCATCATGTTCAGTCTATTTGAAAACATAATTTCATGCCATAGTTGGGCGTCAACTCTCAGATGTAACCATGGGCTTTAACCCTCTTCAACTTTATTCTCTGCCCAGTTTTAATAAAAGGTGACAGTTTAATTAAAAGAAATACCAAAACATAAAATCAAGACCGAAACAATTATCAAACAGATCCGTAAATATAAGTTCGATCCGGAGAGTAGAGGGGTGAGGGGAGAGAAAAAAGGAAAAGGGTACTGAATTCCTTGATTGAAGGCATTAATAATGGATTGGGGACCTTTTAAGGTGGAGTGTATATTTTTTATAGCTAAAACTTGTTTAAGTCGGGTAAATACCAAAACTTAAATATTTTAGTAATAAAATTTTAAATAGTATATAGAAACAGAAAAATAACTTATTAATTTTGTCTTCTAACTTACATGAAATATGAGCCGAGTATTTTTAGGCTTTTCATCAGTGAATCAACATAAATGAACAGAGGTCACTTGACTCCGCACAATTATTACTCTTTGTGAAATTTCAGAAAGAAAAAGAATATATTTGACACCTATGTTAAGTATGAATAAATATCAAAATTGCTTGTGTTTGAACCAATTTGTTTTGCCAATCTAGTTTACAAAATCAGTCAATCAATTAAGTTTTAACTCTAAATTAAATACTTCATATCTATACTATATTAAAAGCACGAATGCCTTTAGCGAAATGTCGTTCGCCTTTTTACCCTTTTAAAATAGAGTTCACACTAAACAAAATAATCATTGAATAATTACGATAAAAGTATGTCACGCAAAAGATTTAACTAAATTTAGTTTTTCCAAAAGTAAGTTCAAACAAAATGTGATAGTTTCGAGTTATGAATTAGATTACTTAAAGAACAATAATTTTCATAAGAGATTCCAGAAAATATGATGTTCTTGTTAAAACTAAAAGGAAAGCATGATTAACTTGTGAAATTGAGAAGATGAAATTATAGAAATGAAACTTATTTTAAGTTGAATATATGGAATAATGTTTGAAGATTTCTATAGGGCAGGGTTTCATAATTTATTGAGCGACAAGATAAATATTTATCAATTTCAGAAGCTTAAATTTTTATTTTGCGAGTCAACCATAATTTTTAATATACTATTTATGAAAATTTTAAGAAAAATTACTCATCAGCTAGGGTACAACTTGAAATACACAGAACCGGAAATATAATCATCAGAAAATAGAAGGACTAAAATCCAAAGAGCCGTCAGAAACTTTTGAGTCAGCTAATTGACATTTGCAAGAACGATTAAAGCAAGAAACTTTATCCTTGGCCACAAAGAACTCTGAAATGATCTTCACTGTAAAATGAAAAACAGCCATAAGAATTGCCAAATTCAAAGTTTTGGATTGTGTTCATTGACTAATATCACAAACCCATTAACAAATTGGGCTTATAACATAAAGAACTGCGTATACCAAGGAAAATTCAAAGAAGCCCTTTTAATATACAACCATAATCGTGTTAATGGAAGTTTAATTGTGGGTGCTGTTCCGTTGGTGCTAAAGGCATGTGCTGCACTTTCAATGCTTAGCCTCGGCAAAGCTTTACATGCTGAATCTGTGAAATCAGGATTTGATTGTAATGTTATGGTGGGGACTGCATTGTTGGATATGTATGGGAAATGTGGTGAAATTTGGAGTGCCCGGAAGGTGTTTGATTATATGCCTGAAAGAAATGTGATAACATGGAATGCTATGATAGGAGGATATATGAAGGGTGGTGATACAAAGACTGCAATTTTGTTGTTTGAGAATATGTCTGAGAAGACAATTGTGACTTGGAATGAAATGATTGACGGGTATGCTAGAAATGGAGATATCGTGATGGCTAGGAGTTTTTTTAACCGGGTGCCGGATGAGTTGAGGAATGTAGTCACCTGGAGTGTGATGGTTGATGGGTATGCTAGTAACGGAGATATGGGTGCTGCAAGCGAACTGTTTGAGGTAATGCCAAGAAGAAATTTCTATGTCTGGTCGTCAATGGTTTCCGGGTATTTTAACAAGGGTGATGTTAAGAGTGCCAAGGCCATATTTGATAGGATGACTATGAAGAACTTGGTGAATTGGAATTCATTGGTATGCGGTTATACACAGAATGGATACTGTGAAGAAGCCCTAGAAGCATTTACTAAAATGCAAGATGAGGGTTTTGAACCGGATGAGGTTACTGTAGTTAGTGTTTTGTCGGCTTGTGCACAGTTGGCTTTACTGGATGTTGGCAAGAAAATACATGAAATGATAATTCGGAAAGGGATTGAGTTGAATCAATTTGTTCTTAATGGGTTGGTTGATATGTATGCAAAATGTGGGGATTTAAGTAACGCCGGATTGATTTTTGAAGGAATGTTAGTTAAAAATGATGCTGCTTGGAACTCGCAAATATCTGGTTATGCCACTCATGGCCAGTGTGCGAAGGCAATTAATTTCTTCGAGAGAATGGACAGCTCAGGAGTGACACCTAATGATATAACATTTCTTTCAGTGCTATCGGCTTGTGCCCATGGTGGATTTGTGGAGGAAGGTTTAGAGATTTTCTCCAGGATGAAAAAATATGGGTTGAAGGCAAGCATCAAGCATTATGGTTGTCTTGTTGACCTTTTGGGAAGGGCCGGAAGATTAAAGGAGGCTTGTGAATTGATAAAAGGGATGCCTGTCACACCAAATGACACAGTTTTAGGGGCTCTGCTTGGAGCATGCCGGGTTCACTCAGACACAGATATGGTAGAAAACGTGCTGAACGAGGTCAAAAAATTGAGCTGCAGTTGCAATTCCAGTGTTGATGCACATTATGTGATTCTATCTAATATATATGCTGCCTCTGAAAGATGGGAGAAGGCTGAAAGGATGAGGTTTGCCTTGTCAAATAAAGGGTCTCAAAAGACACCTGGGTGTAGTGTGGTCATGCTTGATGGATAGGAGACTAGTTTTATGCAAGTATTGCCAGAATAATTAACTTCTAAAACATGATACTAATTCTTGCCATTAGACGATGTTGAGGTGATTGCAGTGACAATCAACCAGAGCTATCAATGCCTAATGTAGAAATTAATCCAAAAGAGGTGCCTTCTGAAACTTGCAACATGTAGAAGTTTACTATAATCATTGCTAGCAAAAAATTGTTACATTATTCAATCTCGAGGAGATGCTCCTCTAATATATTGAACTGTATATAATGCTAGAAGTAAAGTGGCTGCTTCTAAATATTTATGATTGTAGCCACCAACTCTTCTTCCTTGTGTATTCCACTTTTGCTAAGGTACTATCACACATGGAGTCGATGTGCCAATCAGACAACCCTGAAAGACTCAGCAATTTTTCTCAAATCTTTGTAATACTTTTTCCATTGAAGACCTGTGAAATCACACAGAGTTGTAGGATTTAACTACTACATAGCAGATATTCGGAAGATAGAAAGCGCGGATTTGAATCTTTACCATTTCCAGTGACATTGAACAAGTATAGGCGATTTCCGGCGGCTGTTGCTGTGATCATTACGTGTGGTGGCTCTAATTCGAACTGGTAATATTTTCTTCCTGAATGCTCTGCTACTTCAGCTCTTAAGACTTTACCTTCCACACTCTCTCCAATGACTTCAGGCCCAAAAGCGCTGATCACTTTATCTGGAGGTCCAATTTGTTCTATGGTAGCTTCTTCACCAATTTCTGGGTCATATTTGGAGTTAGAATACCACCAAGATTGAATCCGTCAGATACAAATTGAGTTGATATATTTATTTGCCAGTGTGTTTTACACGTTTATCGCTATGTCCACCTAATCTCTTTTAGTTCTCTTGGCTTCAGTACTAGAATAGAAGGAAGAAAAAACATGAGATGCTCACCATCTGAAAATCTTTTAACAGGAGCAACAACTACAGAGATACGCCCTTCTTTGGGGTTCGCAAATCTCAAATCAATCTCTGTACCACCTAGATCAGCAATTGACACAGGGACCTGTTCAATAGGTGAAAACTTCAAAAGTGAACCTGACTAAGGTATGTCCAATTGTGCAAAGCAAATTGACATCAAGCTGAAAGGTAATTTCTCTGACATTGTTGAATATTAAAATACATACAGTTGTGAATAACTGGATTCTTACCTCTTCCCAATTATCAGGCACTGAAAAAGCATAAGGAATGATAGGACTCCATCCAACACCATGTCCACCTGACTTGTCATCCGGTCTTCGGTATGTCCTCCAACCTGCCTGAGCAATTTTGCCCTTGTTAAGATGAACATTTACTTGGAAAAAGAAAAAGCACAGACGAAAAAGACGTGAAGAATTTCAGTTATATATACGTTGGCTCTGTGTTCTTTCATTATCTGAATGTAGTCTATGTCTATGCAATTTTCCAGCCTAGACACAATCTTTTGTTGCTATTTGAGGTTGTGAATAATTCTATTTGATTTGGTAAGAGTTTACTAGTTGTCCAGGTTTTCCAACATCACTGATGAGTATGCCAATAAGCTTACTGCAGCTTATGAAGTGTGGGATTATGAAACTAACCTTCTTCATCTGGTTCAGAAAGTCCAGGAACTCTCCCAGCTAGGAGGCCTTGTTTCACCACAGCAGATCCCTCTCCAGGAAAACCAAGCAGGACTGTTGAAATCAAAGAGACTCCAGATACAATAGTTGACCTCCTATTCAATGAGCCTGCAGATTTTTCACAATCCTGACTCACATGCACATCTTCTTTGGAACAAGCAGCAGCCTTAATTCTTGAACACCCTTTTTCTGTGACACCATGAGGAACTACTAGGTGAGATGAAATCACCTGTCTGCTCAGATTGTTTTTCCAAGAAAGGCAAGTGCTGCTGTATACAAATGTTCCCATTTCCTCTCAACCAAGAAGTAGGAGAGAAATGAGGTTTCTGAAAGGTTCTCTATGCAATCTTGAGGAGATTCAATACGGGAAATTTCAAAAAGTAGTTTGCAGATTTAAGCCTTTCTGAATCTGCTGTTGGATTTTTCTCTAAACTTCTGGTATCAGTTATTCCCTGCTCAAGTTAAAAAGAGCTTTCTGATTGGGTTGACACTTGACACCTAGCAAAAGCTGAGGTCCACAGGCCCTAAAATGTCTTTGAGATTTTTGTGGTTGTGGTGTCACTGATTTGAAGATTGGTTTTCGCTTCTATCAAATAAAGTTTTGAAAATTCTGGTTTTACATGTTACCACTTGTCACTTGATGCTCACCAAATTAAATAAAAATAAAGACTATATTGTGTGGTTATTCCCTTAAGCAATTCATGTAAATGAACAAGAGCTTCCCAGATCGCGTGTACTTTTGCAAGCTCAACAAAATTTTGGCTCAATTTGGTGAAGGAATTGAAAAGGAAAAAACAAAACACTTGTAAAATTAATAATTTACCCCACACTTGATAAACTAAGATGAGAGCATATAATTATATATCAACTTATGTGATATGAGTATAATGTTATGTATTTATTAGATTGAAACTGATTAGGGATTACACATTTCTTATTTTGCCAAGAAAGAAAGCTGCTTTGCTTCAATCTCTGCCATCATACTCGTCCTAGAAAGAGGGAGAACACAAGAATCAAAAAGTCCATCTGAAAAGGCTTGTCAATAATTATATTCCGAGAACACAAACAAAAACCACCAAGCGTGCATCCTAACTTCAAAATAACCCAAGGAATCACAATGTTTGTGACAACCTAATAAACGTTACAACTTTTTCAAGGACAAAATACGAAGAAAGAAAATATAAATAATTAGTGAGATTTTCTTTATGCACTGGAGAGAGAAAATTGGACTGCGGTTATTTATAGCTCTGGAAAAAATTACAATGCAACTATAACAAACGCACAATTGATCTACAAGTCGTGTAAAGCATATTCAAGGCAGTGGCATAGGTGGTTTCCACTTGCTGAATTCCACCAAATCTCTGTTGACTATAGTTCTATTATGGAGCCAGAAAGTTTCTGATGACTGATGGAATTGCCTTACTTTTCTCTGCAGCTCCCACATAATTGCATTAAAAGCAGAGCAGGAGTCAGACTCGGGAGTATAAGCGAATAAGCACCTGATCTTTTGACCCCTAGCTATCATCTCTTCTATGTCTTTATCTGAGAATGAAAGAAAGTTATGTCATAATTCTATTGGCTACAAGCTTTAATGCAAGATGCCAGAACAAGAAAGCAGTGTGCTGACCAGGTATTGATTCTAGATAGTCCAGAAATTCGGTTCCTATACGAGTGGATGGCCATTTGATTGATATCTGGGTGTAGTCAATCACGTTCTGAAATGGTAACTCTGCTTGATCTGATAGGATTACTGGAACACATTCCTGTTTAATTGAAAACATAGCATAAAACAGCTCAGGAAAATGCAATTTGACGAATTTTAGTCATTCATGCAAGATATGAGAGACTAACCACAAAGAATGATTCATAAAAGCGAAGGGTCCATGATGATTCACCACGTGGAGCCAGGCAGAACTTGGCATTGCGGAGATGTTCAAAATATTCCCTCCTTCCTAGCTTGTCGGGACCACTGAATTTCAATTCTGGACATTCCAACTGTTGATAGAATCAAAAAGACCATCTTTTGGACAAACAATTATATGGGACTCAACTGGAAGCAAACATAATTGGTCATGTTTTACAAAGATCTGTGGATTAAACTGGAATCAAACATAATTAGTCATATTGGAGAACTATGGATTCTCATGCATGCAAATAAACTGAAAAATCACAGTACATGGTAAAGAACCGACAGAATAATGTTTGACAGCTTAGCTACTATGTGTTATCATATGAGGTCAAATGTCAATTCAGTAGCCTACCATCGGCAGCAATGCAGTAGGAGAGGAAGATAAATTTGGACTTGTATTTGAGAAAAATAAGAGGGTTGTTCAGGATTTCTGTGAGCTGTTATATCTTTTGAGAGGTAGCGGAAATTTTGCCTTTGGAGAAAATGACTTTTGAGACATCAGACATTCACCATAGAAATAATGCTACTACCATATCGACCGAAGATACACCGGTAAGATATTTTTGGGCCGGGACCAATTGAGGGAGATGTTAGAGCTTAGAAGAACTTAAACCGGACATTACAAGGGGAGTAAAATGGTGAGTTTTTGTATACTAGACTTTTAGTGAAACAATCATGAAAAAACTGCCTCCGAAGAAAAACAACCGTAGGTATGAACTGAATTATCAAATTTAGATGTGTTTGAAAATCGAAAGTGCACACAGGGATTATTATACACTCAAAAATATCTGGATATTCTTTACCAATAGAGCAAACCCTTTTTGCCAGGGAAGTCATTATTCTAGACCAAGCTGTGAAGCTACATGCATCAAAGACGCAAAATCAATGGAGACAAGGAGAAAGATACCTTGTCCGGGAATTGCTTCGCGAGCTCTATCAGCTGAAGGCGACCCACCTTTCCTTGTGCTCGACCTAAATAGTTAGCTAAATGTTTCCTCTTCGATAAAGGCAAAGGCTCAACTAGCCTAGAGCCATGAGTAGTCATTCCATCATCAATATTTCCAGGGATTATAATATCTTTCCATGGATTGAAGGCACTAGTGTCTCTTTTATCCGTGCGGTCTCCCTGCATTAGATGCAATGACATGTGAATTAACTTATTGAAGATAACAGGCATGACTAGGTACAAGCATGTTGCGACAACAAACATAAGGAATAGCATTATCAAACTTAAATTACAATTGCAAGGAACTTGCTAATTGACTCGTGTCCCTGTGCAGAGGTTATATTATCTTTTTTTAGATGGGCTCAACGCATGATACATAGAATTGTTCAACGGAAAAATAATCTATCGTCAAAGGAGAATTGTCACAATAAACTGACCGTGGAGACAACACAGTCAGGGTGAGCGAGTTGTGGTTCCGTGAGAGAGTCAGAAAT
This sequence comes from Nicotiana knightiana, assembly GCA_005239525.1. NCBI lineage: Eukaryota > Viridiplantae > Streptophyta > Magnoliopsida > Solanales > Solanaceae > Nicotiana > Nicotiana knightiana. Next base: position 23,931 of record ML433833.1, on the reverse strand, counting down.
AAAAATAGATAAATGCATAGTAAAAGACAGCGCAGCAACCCTTGAAAAATTTTCTATGATTGGTACGGAGTAAGGATTGTAGGCTGAAATTTTCGAAGACCTTACCTCAGGGGTAAGAATTATAGACCGATTCAAGTATGTCGCCCATGATTTAAATAAATGTGCTCCAGCCCCACTGCAGTTCAGCAAAAGTAACATGCATAAGAAACAAGTCATAATGAAGATTAATGAAGCATCTAAAACTGTTATTCTTTCAATTAAAATGCAACTAAGAGAATCTAACTGCATGCCTACTTGCATCAGCATTTTAGCACAAGTAACAGTCGGTGATTAATATTTTAAATGACCGCAACATCGAAGTTGTGGCTTCATATCTACATCCCAGTTCATGCAGTCACTGGGCTGGGTTCCAGCCTTATTCACATTGCAGTTTTGACAAATGAAATACAACTATCACTAGGCCATATTTTTATTAGATTGCAAAATGCAACTTTGAAGTTGTGGCTTCATATTATCTTTATTTTTTATAAGGTAAATAATGTGTTTAAATATCTCGCTATGACTAATAATACCTTGGGAAGACAAATATGTGGTTGCGGCCACCAGATAACCTGAAATATGGCATTTGACTTAACACCTGCAAGGAAAGGTGTCAAGAAAGAAGGTCATACACAAAGGAAAGGAAATGGATAATGTGACATTGCAGTTGAAGAGATAAATCAATGCAAAAGGTCTTAATCATTGAACTATAGCAATAAATAAACTTCAAAAACTATTTGATTGTATAAATGTAAAGTTAAGGAACCTGATTCTTTAATACCTTCACATAAGTCTGATTTATCTCTTTGTCATTCAGGCCACCCATCACTCTAACACATTTAGGATAAGCAGGCACAAAGAAAAGATCTGCCTCTTCTTTCTTTCTGGTCCGCAACCTTGATTGCAAAAGCATCTTGTGAATCTTAACCTACGGTCAAATCCGACGGCAAGATAGAGAAACATTAAAGACTAATTTTAAAACTAAAACAAGCAGCCCAATAACAAACGGTTTTCATGTAATTGTTGGGGAGGTAACAAATTCTTGCAGCTTTTTCCTTATGCTGCCCTCAAAAAAAGAGGAGCCAACATAAAGATACTCAGATTTTGTCCATACTTAGAAAAAAATGGAGAGTGAATTCTCCCCCATACCTTGCAGAGATGGAGAAATTTATTAACACAAAGAGTCGTGCTTGTAACAGGAACTTCGGAAGCTAAGAAAATAAAAAAGGAGAAGTAAAAGGACAAAAATATCGGAACCTCTTTATTTATTTCCAAATAAAGATAGAGGACTTTTTAAAAAAGTAAAGAGCAATTCGGAAATTACAGCAGAGGATTTATAGGATTTATAGTCGCATATACTGTAATGTGCTAAGGAAATGAAGAATGACTTCAATGTGTAGCAGAAGTATACAACTATGCTTAAGGCTAATTACAATTTCAAATTTGCCCTAAAAAATTCGAAGGTTTTTTTTTTTTTTTTGATGAATGAAGTAGAAATTTCAAAAAACTATATGGTTTCTTTCCCTCCAAAGAGTCCATCAAATAGCTGCTGGGATTAAATATCAAATACTGATAAGTTGCCTTACTGAGATCTTTTTTATGTGCCAACTCTTCAGAAAGTCAAGGCTTGTTTTTGGCATGGGGCATTTAAGGCTCAGGAGACTGAAGAAGGGTAACCACATTTGGTGTGTGAAGTGGCAGGAAGAGATGATTGACTTCCTCTACTTGACCTTCACAAAGTAGACATCTTGTGCACTCTGGTAAGCGTCTCCTTCGAAGATTGTATTGGGTTGGGCAAGCCTCCTTCGCAACTAACTAGACAAAACACTTAACCTTATAAGGAGCTTTATTTTTCCAGATTTTTCTCCATGGACATAGTAGACTGGGAGTAGAAAGGTTGGATAGGGTCTCAAGTAACTTTGCAAGTAATTCTCAAACAAAAGATAGAGAACTACAAGGAAGGATTTCAAGTAATTTCTCAAGTTACAGAGGGACAAATGTGCTTCTCCTCAGTATTTCCTCAAACTTCGCTTAACCAAAAAAACGGAAAAGTTCCCTGCAGATCTTTTTCTGGTTTTTCCTTTTTCAGTCTCCCTTCCTTTGCACCAAATACTTCAAATTCAAAAAGAAGAGATAGTTACAAAATATACAAGCCAGTTCACCACCTCATGTACAACAATGACTTTTAGATAATAATCCCTAGATGTCAGATATGGAAAAAGTAACATTTGAGAATAAATAGGACTTCAACTTTTTCAAAAATGTAATAATTGAACTTAGATATGAGGGCAAATGTAAGTTCTATATTCCAACTTATGTACAATTCACCCCCCATAGGCAAAATCCACCTCAATCATTCTCTTGCATTAAGATCGGTGACCTGATTTAGACTGAAAGTTATTTCAAGTTACCTCTAGTTTTGCTACTAGCTTTTGATAACCACATTTACACGCATGTCACAGTTAATTTAAATTCATGCCGTACAACAATTAACTACTCTAAAGCAACTTCAAACCGAGATAGGGAATACATAATTCAAACAAAAAGATAGTAACTTTTTCAGCGAATCATCATTTTCCCACTATTAGGGTGTTACCGAGCTCAAATGTTAGAAGTTGCATAATCAATAGGCAAAATAAAAATCAAGCTAATAATTTGTAATACAAATAAAAAACCACAAATTTCCTTTTAACTTCAAAAAAATTTCCCAATAACAACACAGGGGAAGATGGGGGAAACTACCTGAGTACCCCATTGCCCTTTAAGACAAGAATCAGGAGAAATCTTCTCATCACGGCCATACAACAAGTGTTTCAACCCCTCAATCTCATTCTCATGATACACGTAAATCTTCAAGGAAAGGTGGGTCCCATACCCACGTTGCGGCCAGAAGATGGACCCACTTGATGAATCCGAGAACCTTACGATGTCGTTTTTGGATCTGTATGGAGTGGAAGGGGTTGAGAAGGAGGAGGGATTGAAGGACTGATCGAAGATTCTGGTGAGGAAGAAGGTGGTAATAACGAGAGCTAGAGCGCCGATCTGGTGTGTGCGAGTGCACGGAGTTATGGTGTTGCTATTGAGCCTGCTCTTGCTGTTGTGTATGCTCCCCATCCTTGTTGCTACTGAGCAGGGCAATGACAGTGAGTACTGAGTAGAAAGGCGAAGAAGGAAATGGAGATGAAAGCCGCGAACGTCGTCGTTTGGCAGGTTAAAGATTCATACAGCTAGTGTTTTAGTTTCTGGAAAATTATGGACATCTTTTCTTTTTTTGCTAATTATGGATATTTCAAGTAAACAAAACCTTTATATTATATTATATTCTTTTTTAATCCAACAAACCAAATGTCTCAATAATAATATTTTATTTGATAATTCGATTATTATTTAATCTCGTATTATAATACTATTATACTAGTATTACCTTATTTGCAAATAAAAGGACTTTTATAGTAGTTGTTTGGTTTGAGAACAAATTATTAGCAATACAGTAATTAACAATGAAGGTATTATAATATAAATTTTTAATAATACAAATTGTATACGGTCAAAATCGGGTTTACCCAATTTTCTATGGTTAATCGAGACCGGAATGGCAGGTCAAAGTTCAACCTCACGATGTATCGAACTATGACACAAAGATAGATTGCTAAGCTCATGAATCAAAGACTGATCAAGACCCAGACCAGTCACGATCGAGATCAAGCAGAATAGAGATCGAGAGAGATCGAAGGAAGCCTACTGAGTCGAATAACGGAAAGCCAAGATATCCATGATCGGGCAAGGATCGTGGCGTAAATCTCGGCACATATCAAGTCAAGTGGTTAATTAGCCAATTTCTTTCTGTATTTAGAATTGCACCATAAGTAGAATTCCTATACTATATAAAGGGGTTCCAATCATCTTGTAAACATCACATTCTCGCACAATAAAGTAGTATATTACATTTTATTAAGTTCTCTTATTCTGTTGTTCAGTTCTTACTCTTCAATAACGTACTCAGTTGGTTCGAGGGCGACCTAGCTCGAGGGCCAAAGCTGCACTTTACATTGGCGTGTGTTACTTTGCAATTAATTTCTAACATCAACTTTCATATTCTCAGTTTATGCCAAGTGATCGCATATCCTTAAAACCACTTATAAATTTAATTGTTATTCAATTTTAAGGATAAACAGTTTGGCGCCCATCGTAGGCTAAGGATAATAGTGATTGTCTAGCACTAATTTTTATAACACACACTGCTTTACACTGGTTCTTGTAAGTGTTTTTGATTTCAGGATCATCATGTCGAACTCTCAAGAAGTCACACGCACATCGACAATATCATTGATTTTCATGGTGAAAATGAGAACGTAGCCGCCCCAGGAAATGAAGTGCCTCAAGTTGACCTCGAGGGAGTACCAATTTCATACCTCATCGACGTCAGTTCCCATGTTGCCTTGAATGCAAATCTGGGCGTCGACCCCAAAAATAGCGTCCGCAGAGACGTTTGATCAGCCGGTCAGAATGCACAGGGCGGCGAAGAAGACGAAATCAGCCTTCGAATAATATTTGAAATGTTGCAGGCTCAACAAGATGCAACAGCATAACTCCAAAATCAGAACCATGCACCGCGTAAGGTCGAACCCGAGCCATCACAGGAAGTTGTTCACAGGGCCGAACCAGTGTCGGGGAGGTCAAAGTGAATGAGTCAGGGACCGACCCCGCTATCTTGAAAATGTTCGAGGAGCTGACAGCGAATTGAATCGGGGGAGAAGAAGATTGAAGTGAATGACAGAAAAGTGGAAACATATAACTCCCAAGTTGATCAAATTTCGGGGCACCACCGATTTTGAAGTGTTTGGATTCAAAGCAGTTCGTACAAAATCCCTTTCCTCCGAGCGCGGCTCCTAAACCCATTTCAAAGAAATTCCGCATGCCAAAAATTCCCAAGTATAATGGAACTACCGACCCCAACGAGCATGTCACTTCTTACACATGCGCAATAAAGGGGAACAATCTAAAGGATGATGAGATTGAGTCCGTACTGCTGAAGAAACTCGGAGAAAATTTATCAAAGGGGGTGATGATATGGTACCATAATTTTCCACCTAACTCCATTGATTCTTTTGCCATGCTCGCAGATTACTTCGTCAAAGCACACGTCGAAGCAATAAAGGTCGAGACCAGAAAGTCGGACCTCTTCAAATTGAAACAAAAATACAATGAGATGCTCAGAGAGTTCATATATCAGTTCCAAATGGAGCGTATGGATCTTCCCCGGTCGCTGATGATTGGGCCGTTCAAGCTTTCACGCAAGGCCTAAACATACGAAGTTCGGTAGCCGCACAACAGTTAAAGCAGATTTTGATCGAATATACAACTGTAACCTGGGCCGATGTGCGTCGAGGATGACCAGTTGGGGGCTCCTTCCGAGTCCGTTTATCCAAACAGGACCATCGACAGAGTTAAAAGGGATATTGACCAAGAACCACGGTCAAACAGAGATCGATATCAGCCATACAGTGGAGATCGGAGAAACAACGAGCCTGGACGCAACCCCGTTCGAATTGATAGAAGAAATAATTGAGGACAGATCTCTCGAGGGATCATGAGTAAGAGTGGTTTCGACAGAAATATCAAGCCCAAAGAAGCACCACGACTATCAAAATACAACTTCAACGTTGATGCATCAGCTATTGTATCGGTCATTGGGCGCATCAAAGACACCAGGTGGACCTGACCTCTACAGACTGATCCGGCCCAGAGAAATCCTAATCAAATGCGCAAATATCATGGCACCCATAGTCATATAATAGAAGATTGCAGACAGCCGAGGGAGGAGGTATCCCGTTTTTTCAACGAAGGGCATCTTCGAGAATTCTTAAGCGATCGGGCTAAGAACCACTTCAAGAACAGAGATTCAAACAGACAGAATGAGCAACAAGAGTCATAACACGTGATCCACATGATTGTTGGAGGGGTCGATATTCCTCAGGGGTCCGTATTCAAACGCACCAAGGTGTCGATCACGAGGGAAAAGTGGACTGGAGACTATGTACCAGAAGGGACCTTGTCTTTCAATGACGAGGATGCATAGGGGATCTTACAACCCCACAATGACGCATTGATAATATATGTCCTTATGAATAAAATTCAAGTTAAACATGTTTTGATTGATCTAGGTAGCTCAACCAACATTATTCGATCGAGGGTCGTAGAATAACTCAGCCTACAAGATCAAATTGTGCCCGCAGCCCCAGTACTTAACGACTTTAACATGGAAAGCGAAACCACCAAAGATGAAATCACTTTTCTAGTGAACGTGGCCGAGACCATCCAAGCAACAAATTTTCATGTGATCGAGGGTGACATGAGGTACAATGTCCTGCTCGAAAGGCCTTGGATCCATAACATGAGGGTAGTACCCTCAACCCTTCACCAAGTTCTGAAGTTCCCAACACCAAAGGGAGTAAAAACGGTGTACGGGGAGCAACCCGCCTCCAAGGAGACGTTTGCAGTCGACGAAGTGATACCGGTATTGACACTCTCATCAGCAAAGGGATCAGATTCAAAGGGAAAACAGGAGGCTAAATAGCAACCACAAACACCAGCCTCGACCCAGTCGGAGAAGCAGGGGACCGACTAAGACGACGACTATTGGACCCCTCGATCCTTCATAATTCCTGATGACTCCGACGCCACTAAGTCAACGGTCGAAGAGCTGGAACAAGTCATACTAATCGAGTATTTGCCCGAACGAAAGATATACCTGGGCACGGGGTTAACCCCCGAGCTCAAGAAAAAACTTGCTCAATTCCTTTTAGATAACATGGATTGATTTGCTTGGTTCCATCCCGATATGACAGAGATCCCACCGGAAATCACTACCCACATATTAATCCTGGACCCAAAGTTTCATGCGGTGAAGCAAAAAAGAAGGCCCCAATCCGAGGTTAAGCACGCATTCATGAAAGATGAGGTAACCAAACTTCTCAAAATAGGATACATTTGGGAAGTAAAATATCCCGAATGGTTAGCAAAGGTAGTGGTAGTCCCTAAGAAGGGAAATAAACTTAGAATGTGCGTAGATTATAAAGACTTTAATAAGGCATGCCTTAAGGATTATTTTCCTCTACCTAATATTGATCATATGATTGATACCACGGCTGGCCACGAGACTCTCAGTTTTCTCGATTCCTACTCCGGGTACAGCCAAATACAGATGAACCCGGAGGACCAAGAAAAGACCTCGTTTATCACTAAGCATGGCACCTACTATTATAATGTAATGTCGTTCGGACTAAAAAATGCTGGTGCAACTTATCAATGCCTAGTAAACCGAATGTTCGAAGAACAAATAGAAAAATCAATGGAAGTTTATATTGATGACATGTTAGTTAAGTCCCCGCGAGCAGAGGACCATTTAAAGTATTTGCAGGAGACTTTCGATACACTGAGGAAGTACAATATGAAGCTTAACCCAGAAAAGTGTGCATTCAGGGTTGGCTCGAGCAAGTTTCTTGACTTCATGGTGTCCAACCGGGGCATCGAGATCAACCTCGATAAAATCAAATCTATCGAGGATATCACGATGATAGATAATGTAAAGGTCGTATAGAGGCTAACAGGGCGGATAGCCGCCCTAGGGCGATTCATTTCGAGATCCTCAGATAGGAGTCACCGATTCTTCTTGCTGCTTAGAAAGAAGAATAACTTTACATGGACTCCAGAATGCCAATAGGCCTTGGAGGAACTAAAGCGATATTTATCGAGCCCGCCGTTGTTTCACACCCCGAAAGCGGAAGAACAACTTTACTTGTACTTGGCAGTCTTAGAGATAGTTGTAAGTGGAGTCCTGGTCCGATAAGAACAAGGTACGCAATTTTCTATCTATTATGTTAGTCGGACCTTAGGTGGGGCCGAAACCAGATATCCACACTTAGAAAAACTAGCGCTTGCTTTAATAAGCTCCTCTAGGAAATTAAAGTCATATTTTCAATGTCATCCAATATGTGTTGTAACGACTTATCAACTTCAAAATATTTTGCACAAACCCGAGCTTATAGGTCGATTGGCCAAAAAGAACGTATAAATCAGCGAGTATGATATTGAATATCGACCCCGAACCGATATCAAGTCTCAAATCTTGGCAGACTTCATGACAGCCCTCATACCCGAGGTTGAAAGAGAAATGTTAATAAAATTGGGTACGTCCTCGGGAGTCTGGATCCTCTTTATGGACGATGCTTCAAACGTGAAGGGGTCCGGGCTGGGTATCGTACTAAAGCCACCCACGGGTAATATTATTAGACAATCTATCAGGACTTCGAAATTAACTAACAATGAGGCCGAGTATGTGGCCATGATTGTAGGTCTCGAGTTGGCTAATAGCTTGGGAGCAGAGGTCATCGAGACCAAGTGTCATTCCCTCCTCGCGGTAAACCAAGTTAACAGGACTTTCGAAGTCCGAGAAGACCGAATACAGAGGTACTTGGATAAGCTACATATAACTATACATCGATTCAAGGAATGGACCTTGAAACATGTACCTCGAGAACAGAAAAGCGAGGCCGACGCTCTTGCAAACTTAGGTTCATCGGTCGAAGATGACGAGCTCAACTCGGGGACTGTTGTACAACTCATGAGATTTGTGATCGAAGAAGGTCACACCGAGATAAACTCCACAAGTTTGAATTGGGATTGGAGAAACAAGTACATAGAGTACTTAAAGAATGGGAAACTTCCATCATATCCAAAGGAGTCAAGAACTTTGCGTACAAAGGCAGCACAATTCACTTTGTCCGAAGACGGAACGCTGTTTATAAGGATGTTCGATGGACCTTTGGCAATATGTTTGGGATTGGGAGATACCGAATACGTCCTACGGGAAGTTCACGAAGGCACTTATGGGAATCATTACGGTGCCAAATCATTGGTCCACAAAGTAATCAGAGCAGGGTACTACTGGACTGATATGGAGAAGGATGCAAAGGAGTTCGTTCGAAAATGCGACAAGTGCCAAAGGCATGCACCAATGATTCATCAACCCGGGAAATTACTCCACTCGGTATTATCCCCATGGTCGTTCATGAAATGGGGAATGGACATCGTCGTCCCTCTTCCATTGGCCCCAGGTAAGGCTCAGTTTATTTTGCTTATGACTGGTTATTTCTCTAAATGGGTTGAAGCACAGGCTTTCGAGAAAGTCAGCAAAAAGGAAGTTATAGACTTCATTTGGGACCAAATCATATGCCGATACGGGATGCCCTCCGAGATTGTATGTGATAATGGAAAACAATTCATCGGCAGTAAAGTAACTAAATTTCTCGAGGATCACAAGATCAAAAGGATCCTATCAACACCTTATCATCCCAGTGGGAATGGACAAGCTGAATCGACCAACAAAACCATCATCCAAAATCTTAAGAAGAGATTGACCAATGCCAAAGGAAAGTGGAGAGAAATACTACCCGAGGTTCTATGGGCATACCGCACAACATTGAAATCCGGTACCGGAGCAACACTGTTCTCGTTAGTTTATGGCGCCGAAGCTCTAATCCCGATCGAGGTTGGAGAACCTAGCATCAAGTTCTGATATGCAACAAAAGAGTCAAATAACAAAGACATGAATACGAGCCTAGAATTTTTGGATAAAAGACGTGAAGCCGCCCTCGTCTGATTGGCTGCCCAAAAATAGCGGATCGAAAGGTACTACAATCGAAGAGCCAATCTTCGACATTTTAACATCGGGGACTCTGTGTTAAGAAAAGTCGCCTTTAACACCGAAAATCCGAACGAAGGGAAACTAGGTCCGAACTGGGAAGGACCATACTAGGTTCTCGAAATCATCGGAAAAGGATCATACAAGCTCGGCACAATGAACGGCGAACAACTATCGAGCAATTGGAACGTATCGCACCTAAAATGATACTACTGCTAAGGTATGACCCCTTCCATTTTTATTTATATTTTAAACTAACTCTTGCAGGTGTTCGACCAGAAGCAACAATGTATTCTTCGACACGAAGCCTTTAGGTCTGAAAGCACGCGTTGCATTCTTTTTCCCTTAGAGCGGTTTTGTCCCAAATGGGTTTTCCGGTGAGGTTTTTAATGAGGCAACCATTGATCGTGCTAACTTAGAATAATTCAACAGTATCCGAGGCTTCTTTAAAATCAACCTCGAATACTGGGGGCATTGCCCTCGAATGTCAGCTTTGTTGCGAGGAAATTACTTCATGACCCCCGGTCTCGATAGAAAAAATTTGTAAGGGCCAAAAAGTCAAATGAACCGTGCCCGCATAGTTTGCTTGAGCCCTGACATAGAACATGTAAGCATGTGTAATCACTTATAAAGAGAAGTATTTTTCCTTGCCGATATCTCATGCCTTAGAAATTTTTTTCTACTTTACAATGTCATACTCTCGATCTATTATGTAAACAGGCTTAAGGGCCGACCATAACCAGAGTTCGGATAATTACCCCCATGTTTGGGGACTGCCGTCCGAAAAGTAAACAAGATAGAATTATTAAAACTTCAAGATCATAAGACCTTTTAGGCAACCCTCAATTTTTATAGCTCACGGCCACCCCACTCGGGTACTGACACTTCGGGCAAGTTCGAAGTAAAATGGAAAAATAAGCCCAAGGGGAAAATCCCCAACTAAGAGGCTACGACCGAATTAACACGGTTTGGAGACGTCCGAATTCCGTAACAAAACGGGCCTTCAAATTCTTTCGTAAACCGAAAAATCTGATGAGTACAAAATTGTTCGAACTCTCGAGCAATTACTTATTTCATGCTAAGGCATTACTAGTTTTGTAAACACAAATGATAAAAAACTTTTTTAAGCCGAAAAGGGGAGAAAACCATAAAATCTTTTTACAAAGGCCAGATCGGCCTAATAAAAAATATATACAAAAGCCTAAGGGCTATTTTTGCTTTGAGTTTGAGAGACCATCCTCGCTCAAATGAAAAATCTAAGGGTTACTGATGCGAGACTAAATTGTATGGTTTAGCATGTGATATACCTTACATTTTATGAGCATTAATGATAAAATTACACTTGTTATGTGCTTAATGGAGTTTATTTTATGTGTAGGTGAATTGGAAATGGAAACGGAGCTAAAGGGATGCAAATACGTCAAAAATACGCAAAAGGAGACGCCCGGGCGATAGCCGGGCGTTTGCCCCCTAAAGCCAGGCCCCCCCTGGCGTTAGGGGGGCGTTTACCCCATAAGGCC
>ML433833.1:0-11826 GCA_005239525.1 Nicotiana knightiana | reverse complement strand
TCTTGAGAAACTTGACTAAACACCAGTTTAGTATTTAATAAACTCAATTGATACGTTCAATTCCTCGTGGGATCGACTTTGGGCTTAATACCCCAGATTTATATTTGCAACGCCCGTTTAGTCTTTACAGAAGACATAGTTGAGCGTGATCAGTTACCTTACTTTGAGTTCGAGCAAGCACTAGCTCGACCATAAATCCTAAGGGCTTTAGTAGTTTGGTTTCAATCAAATTGTCTAAACCTCGGACCTTAGAATACAACTTCATAATTTTATAAGTCTGAAGGGAAGAAAGTTTTTATGTCAAAAATTATTTACAAGGCAGCATGGCCCTATCAGAATTCTCTACAAAAAGCCGAAGGCCTTAAAAGAAACACACAGAAAAAATTGTAAGGGTCTATTCTTCTCGAGGAGCATCATATTCACTCTCGTGGCCTTCTCCACTTTCGGACCCGTTCATGCTCCCAGAATCGTCTTCATCAGGAAAGGCTAACACTTTGGCTTCAAGCTCAACTTCAAGCTCTTTAGCACTCTCAATCTCTGTTGTAAGATTGAAGCCACGAGCATGCATCTCCTTGAGAGTCTCCCTTCGAGACTGGTATTTAGCATGCTCGGCGACCTAGTTTGCTCGAGCCTGAGCAGCTTCGGCAACCTCTTTTTCTTGAACTTGAGCAGCTTCAGCGTCGATCTGGTAAATGGCCATTATTGCATCATCATTAGCCTTGGCCGCTTCGACCTCCGATTTGGCCGCCGCAAGTTCTGCGACCAGCTTCTCTCGATTGGAAGTTGCTAAAATCAACTGAGACTGGAACTCCTCAATGTTCTTGGCTTGCACCAAGATTTTGTCTTTCATGCTTCGGAGTTGGGTTTCAGCCGAAGCCAGTTGAGCTTGGGCAGCCTCTTTTTCTGAGGCAACGCAATCCATGTTCTTCTTCCACGTCTCCGCCTTCACTACATCCACTTCCTTATGAAGTTGCCCCATTATATCGAGCTTTTGTTGGACCTGTGGGACCGAACTATTAGCCACCACGCCCGAGTCATTGCCATTAACTTCAAAGATTCTTTTTACCTGCTCGGCCAGACCGGCTTGTTCTTCTGAGCTGCTTCTAGCTCAACCCGAAGTCTTTTTGCTTCCCTTTCTCTCTACTCACTAAATAGCTTGAAGGCATCTTTCTCCTCAGTGAGTCCTCGGATTTCGGCCTCACACCGGCTCAACTCCCCTCGGGATCAGAAGAAAGCCTTATGATGAAGCACAGAAGCCTACAAGAATAAGAAAGAAGGGATTACACAAAGGGAGAAAAGTACAAGTATGAAAATCGACATCGCCAAAGAAAAAATGGAGTTACCTGGTTTAGAGCCTGTTGGGCTTCATTGAAAAGACAAGGTGCTCCCACCTCGTCCATATGGGCTTGGTCTTCCCCCGTGAAAAAACTTCGGAGGTATCTAGCCACCCCTATGGGGACAGCAAGAACCCGGGCATCCTCCGGGACCGTGATAATTATTGTTCGCTTGCACCCGGGATCGACACTAGGGGTCAAAAGCTGATTGGTTAGTTTAAAACTCGAGGAATCCTGGCCTAAGCTCTTCTTAGGAATCTCCAAGTCACTCAGACCGGTGACACCTTCTACCCCAACAAAATAACCACATAACGGATCTTCCTCTCTATGGGCTCCTTCCCCGTGGCAAGTCTCCATGGCTTGAGCCGCGGATATCATCGACTAAGAGAATGAAGGGAACGAGGGGGAATCCCTGATATCTATTACCCCTAGTGGGTCCTTTGGGGCACTGCCCCCATCTCGGGGAGCCTCGATCTCGGTTCTTACAACAGTGTCCACCGCCTCCTCAACAACCTTCTCACCCCGAGGTGAAGCACTGCCAACTTTTTTTTGTCTCGGGGACTTCGGCTGAGTTTTCCCCCTCGATCTCATCAGGTCGGGGTAAGGCAACTTCGGCTTCCATCGGCTCAATGACTTTGAGTCTCAATGTTAGCTCACACGCGGGCCACCAACCCAGAATCTTCCTCTTCTTTTTCTTTTTCTTCTTCTTCTTCTTCTTCTTCTTCCCTTAACCTTTGGACTGACTCCGAAGTCAGAGGGATAGAATTCCCTTTGGGTTTGCAGGCTGCTCTCTTTCTGGGTTTTTGCCTCTCAGAGTTCGGGGCCATTTTCCTCTTATTCTCCTTCGCCGGCTTCGAGATAGGCGGTGAAACTTCTTCATCACCGGACGGGGGTCTCATAGTCACATCCTTTCCGAGACCTACAAAAGAAGAAATTAAGTAAGCTCAGAAAGATATTTCGGTTAAATTTTTAAGACAGGAAGAAGGCTTACCATGATTACTAACCTCCCACCAACCCTTTGACAAATCGTGCCATGCGTGCTCGGCATGTGTTGTTGACGTCGAAACCAAGTTCCTAACCCAACTCTCGAGGTGGGGAACTACGCTCAGGATCCAGGCAACGACTACATTGAAAAGAACACTGATAAGAAAGGATAAAGAAGTAAAAACAATGAGCTGGATGGAATCACACTTACATTTCATATTCCATTTCTCGGGAAATGGCAGGCTCTCAATCGGGATTAGGTCCGCGGTCTTCACTCGAACGAACCGGCCCATCCAGCCCCGATCTTTGTCTTCGTCTATACTCGATATAGGCGCCTTGGTGGCCCGATGTTGTAGCTTTATCAGCCCACCTCGATAGAGTCGAGGACTATACAGCCTCATGAGGTGATCGAGGGTGAATGGGAGCCCATCGATTTTTCTCACGAAGAAGGGGATCAGTATCACGATCCTCCAAAAAGAGGGTGAATTTGGAGAAAAGTCACTTGGTATTTCTTGCAGAAGTCCACAATGACCGGATCGAGGGGACCCAACATGAAGGGGTAAGTGTAAACACTTAGGAACCCATCCACGTGGGTGGTGATCGCTTCTTCTGGCACCGACACTACCACTTCTTTGTTTACCCAGTTGCAGTTTTTATTTACCTGGTCAAGAGGCTTTTGGGTATCGAGCATATATATCTCGATATCGGCTCACACACCAGGAACTGAGGAGGTTTTCTCGACCTTAAAGTCGGAATCAATTACATACCCCCCAGAACGAACCTTTCACGCTGTGGCTCCGACACTGGTTTCTCGACAGCCGGCCGGGACGAGGAAGCATTTTCTTTCTGCGGAACTGTTTTAGATATTTTGGCCATTTAGTTTTGTGGGCAAAGAAGAATCGAGATTGAAATATTTGGTGTTTTAGGATGAACAAGCGAAGAAACTCAAAGACCTGAAGATAGGAAGCTTTGAAGAGGGCAAAAAACTATGGAGATTATAATGAAGGAAATTGAAAGTAAAGTTTGAAAGAGTGAAGAAGAAGGCTATTTTTTGGTTTCACAACGACAATTGAAAGCTGGTAGTGCCCAATCATCGACTGACGCACATTAAATGCCTAGATAACTGTACCAACGGGACGTTTCGGTCACCTCCGCCGCTTACGTCATGATGAACCGAGGTGAAGCTCGAGGTCTCAATTCATTTCTTGTCATTACTCTCCAAAAACCAAGGGGACTATCTGTATACGGTTAAAATCGAGCTTGCTTAATTTTGTATAGTTAATTGAGACCGGGACGACAGGTCAAGGTTCGACCTCATGATGTATCGAACTATGACACGAAGATATATTGCTAAGCTCACGAATCAATGATCGATCAAGATCAAGACTAGTCACGATGGAGATGAAGCAGTATAGAGATCGAGCGAAATCGAAAGAAGCATGCTAGGTCGAATAACGGAAAGCCGAGATATCCGTGATCGGGCAAGTATCGTGACAGAAATGTCGACACGTATCAAGTCAAGACCGGTTAATTAGCCAATCATGGGGTTTTCTTTTGTATTTAGAATTGTACCATAAGTAGAATTCCTCTACTATATAAAAGGGGTTCCAATCATCTTGTAAACATCACATTCTCGCACAATAAAGCATTATATTACATTTTCTTAAGCTCTCATATTCTGTTGTTAAGTTCTTACTCTTCAATAACATACTCAGTTGGTTCGAGGGCGACCTAGCTTGAGGGCTAAAGCAGCACTTTACATTGGTTTGTTTTACTACAATTAATTTCTAACATCAACTCATATTTCTTAGTTTGTGCCAAGTAAAATCGCATATCCTTACAACCACTTATAAATTTTATTGTTATCTAATTTTAAGGGTAAACACAAATGCTTTTATTTTTTCAAAGAAAAAGAGAAATAAATCTAAAGTGTGTAAGGAAGGGGCGGATGCACAATGAACTACCAGGTTCAATTGAATACAATACTTTCGACGCGAAGTATAATTCATAAAAAATCACTAAAATTATAATAAATAGTAGATATGAACCCATAACTTTAATGTTGAACCAATAGAACTAAAATCCTATATCCGCCTCTGGTGTAACAGTTTTTTGTCAATTTTTTATACATATATTCAACCATAATTTAAGCAAGTATTTATGTGATAAACATGAGAAGCAACCAAACAATATACTAGTATAAGATTTTAGAAGAGTATAATGGGATGATTAAACCTCTTTTTCGACCAATCAAACAGGTTCTAAAAGTTTAAGGATAGTAATATGTTTTTAGGTCAAAATCTGCCTCAGTGGGATTTAGCATGGAGCGTTATCATGGAAAGCAATGTGGCCGAGGTCGACTAGTAAATAATAAGGCTCGCAGTCGATCAGTCAATAACGGCCGAGGTCGAGTATCACGGGCAACACTAACGGCTAGTTTTTGTAATAAGATATTTAAGAAAATATTCCATTTAATATTCTTTGTACTTGTACTTTTAGAGCTGACTGGGGTATGTACCATATAAATAGTTAAAGAGATAAGGGGAAAGTGTATGTAATATTCTCTGATAAGAACACTTTTGGAGAAGAAGACTTTCTCTCTATAAAAAATACAAACACTACCTTTCTAAAGAGATTCGATTGTCTATTATTCCACACTTTTCCATCAGATCCGAGAATAGTTCCAATATTCAAGCATTTGTCTATCACTCATCATTGTCAGAAGGAGGAATCATCCACCTCATTCAATACTGGGTGAATCATTCTCCTTATTTATATTAATGTCATTTATTGTTATTTATTACTTGACATTCTTCTCTCATTAATGATATTGAAACATTAAATGTACACCACATTTAATCCTCTACCAACACTGTCCGATTTATTTGAGTTGACTAGTTATAAATCTGGGGATATTATTATTAACGGTAAATGGTCAAATATACCCCTGTACTATGAATATAGTATTTAGAAAGGCTTCGTTATACTATTGGTACTTTTGAGTCCCTACCATTACACTATTAAATATTTGTACCCTTTCATTAACGGAGGGGACACGTATTTTTCATACCCAAGTTATAATACCCATCTCACAATTAAGACCCGACCCATCCAATTCAATAACCAATAAACACTTAAATGAAAACGACACTTCTCATTTTACACCAGCCCTAGTTTTATCTCTCTTTTCTAGTCCGACGTTCTGTATTGGGTTCAGGTCCTACTGGGCATGAAGTTTGGTGATTTAGGGTCGGACGAGTTCAAAGGTACCATCTTTCTTCATGAAATTGTTCCCTTTTTCGTTTTTTAGTCGATTTGTTATGCTATTTTGTTGAATGTTCTAGTTGGTATAGGGTTTGTGTATAGGGTTTTGAATAATTTCTTAAAGGTGGTTTAGGGTTTCTTCTTTTTGCATTGTTTACATTTTATGTTGTTATCTAGACAATCCTATATAAATTTGGTTACTTTTTTTTTGGTAGTAAAGCAATGGGTCCTTTAAATCATTTGCAAGTCGGACATTTTAGGTATTATTTATTGTGTTGTGAATTCTTTATTAAGGGAGGTCCCTCATAATTCCACTTTAGATGCAGATTCTGTCTTTCTTTATTGTTGGAGATGGGGAAGACCTCATATATTTATTTGTATTTTTTATGCCTCTTTTGCTAGTTCTTTTAATTTTTTCTTTTTTTTCTGTCTTTTCTTTGTTGCATGCTTGCAGAAAGTCAGTGATGGTATTAATTGACTTAATATTTAATTATGGCGGTGACTGCATTTGAAACCCACAAGTGCTAAACCCAAAGAAAGTGCAGCACATTAAGAAATGGTATAACCCAGACCTTCTATCGTGTATTGATTTAGTCAATGAGTTCACAGAAAATCTGGGGTATGTAGGGGTTCAACAACTAATAGTTGAAGGCCATTGTGGTACACTTTATGAGATTGAAGGGTATTATACATTTGTTGAAGCTAATTTGTAATGAATATGAAGTAATCAACTTGTTTGTTGTTGATGAATATGATCTTCCCTTGCATAGTATATCCAATATTGTACACCATAACATGGATGAGGTTGGCACTGATTGTAGCTTGAGTGATATAGGGTCTGACTCTAGTTCTGATTCTGATGGGTATGATTCTGAAGAACTAAAATTTTTAAAATCACAAAAAAAAAAAAAAAAAAAAAAACTGAACAACTTAGTGAGTACAAGGAGTCTATAAGGGCATGACCTTTAAGGATACTGCAGAAGCTAGAAAGTGTCTTAAGTTTTATTCTTTGGCCAATAAGGAAGAACTGAAATTGGAGAAGAGTGACAAGATTAGGGTTAGGTATACTTGCACAAACACAAAAAACTGCCCTTTTGTTTGTTTAGTATCCAAGGAAGGGGGTGCTGGGGTTAAAGTTAAGACCCTAAATCCAAACCATAGTTGTGGCACTTCATTTGATAATTCTACTGTTGACTATCACATATAACTCAATACTTTAAGAGGAAGTTACAAGATGATCCAAAATATAAGGTAAGGGAGATGAGGGCTAACTTGAAGAGGATATTTGAGTTAAATGCTAGTCATCGGAAGTGCAAGAGGGAAAAGATGATGGTATTAGAGACTCTAGAGGGCAGTTTTACTGATGAATACAATAAGCTTGAGTCTTATGCTATTGCATTAAGGTAAATCTATATTTTTCACTTTTATTTAGTTGTATTTGTGTATATTACCTCAATTATCTTCTTTGTTTAACAACCATCAAAGGGTAACGTCAAGGCAAAGCAACCTCAAAAGAGGCAAAGATCTTTAATAGATGAGGAAACAAAAGAAGATATAAGCTAATCAGCGCCTCTAGTATCTCAACCCAGTCAAGGCAAAGAATTTACCTTTATGCCAACACCTACATGTGGGAGAGTTGGGATGTCAAGCAAGAATGTAGATGCTAACATCCCAGAAATTGGCAATGATGAAGATGTTGTTGTTAGGCCTATGACTATATCATAAATTATGACAAGACTTCAAAATAGGCAAAAAAAAAACTATACCAACTGGGACAAGATCAATAACTTCACAGGTGACACCAATGGTGTTAGTGAGCCCACAGATCTTCCATATACACCACCATCATTACCTGGAAGGGACAGTCTGCTACAACTGCGAATCAGCTAGAGAAGCAAAGAAAACAGAGGATTGGGAAGATGTAAGCAAGGAAAGGAAAATGAACCTCAAGTTTGGGAATGTTTTGTTTTATTTTTTGGGATGTAATTAGTGCAATCTGAAAATACTTTTGTAGTATTTAATGGTATTTGATGTTATTGGTACTGAAACTTGAAATGGATGTCATCTTATAACTTAGTAGTGTAAGTTTTTGAGGTTATAGAATGACATCCAATTATCAAGACATGTATTTACTGTTGTGACAATACATTTTAGATGGTTAATGTTTAATGTCAATGATGTTGCTTTATTTTGCTATTGTGTTGATCATGACTTTCAAGTTATGATATTTCTACTTCTATATACTTATGTCTTACTCATTTATAGTTTAGATTTAGATTTTAATGTTCTGGAATTATACTTGGTAAGCAGCCGAAATATGCAGGTGTATTCTGCAGTTGTGTGCACTTAAAAATTTAAGCAAACTTTCAAATTACTGCAGTTGGTATAATTAATGAAATATGCAGGTATATTCTGCAGTTCTGCAGTTGTGTTCACTTGAAATATGCAGGAGTATTGTGGTGCAACAAAACTAATTACTACATAATGCAAGGACACTAATTGATGCAACCTAATTGATGAGAACCAAAGCTCAGGTACAACTGACTACTACATAATGCAAGCAACTGGTGCTACAAAGCTAATTGATGAGAACCAAAGATCTTATTGCAATCAATACCTTTTTAATACACACTAACTAAGAAGGACATGAAATAAAAAACTTCATTGCAATTAGCTTCATCCGAAATAAAAAATAAAGTAATGAAATCAAAAACTTCATTCCAAAATACTATATAATGTCCACCAACACAATACTACATATTCAGAGCTTCATTTCATCAAGAAAGCCGCAACAAATCCAACAAATAGCGTGCATGAAATTATAATTAACATCTTCAACTTCAATGCTTTTTCTTCCAACTCTCTTGCTTTGTTCGCTTCAACAATTTTTATAGCCTCTAATGCATCCACTTTTTCCATCAGTCTGTCCCTTTCAATCTTGCACGCATCCAATGCCTTATTCAGGGTATTAAGTTGAACTTGGGCAACATCAAACTTCAACTTGAAATTGTGAATTACAACCAAAGCTCTGTCCGGTAAGACTTCGTATTGCCACTCCTAAAAACCACATGATTCATTATTACAAACAAAATCCAGACAACATATAATGAGAAAACTAACAAAGTTAAAATTTTGTTAAAAATGTCAAAATTATATAAATATGTAGATATATATCACTTACTTCAGGTTTTGCGCACTTATAGAATCTCCTACCAGGGTTATAAACAATGGTTGAAGTGAAGTGGTTGGCAATATCACCACAAAAGCACCTCATTTTCGAAGAACAACTAGATTCATACATTGAGCACCCACTTATTCAGCCTAAATTGACAAGGGAAAGAATAAAATCAAACAGATATAGTCGAATTCAAGTTCAAATATGGAGGAAACACCAAATTGGAGGAAACAATTTCAGTGTAGAGAGGAAATAGATTATGAAATCGAACTGATACAGACGAGGGTTTTCAATTAAGTGGGGCTGGTGTAATTGGGTATTGGTTATTGAATTGGGTGGGTCGGGTCTTAATTGTGAGATGGGTATTATAACTTAGGTCTGAAAATTGCACAGGGAATGAATATGTGTCCCCTCCGTTAATGAAAGGGTACAAATATTTAATAGTGTAACGGTAGGGACTCAAAAGTATCGATAGTATAACGAGGCCTTTCTAAATACTATATTCAATAGTACAAGGGTATATTTGACCCTTTGTCGTATTATTACCTAGGTTTAATCCATCTTTACATAAAATTAATTAGTTTAATAAAAAATTTATAATTTGGCGCCGTCTGTGAGGATTTCCTAGTTAGAATTTTAGTTTCTTCTAGATCTATAACGGGCACAGTTCACAAAAAAAAAGAGCAAAACTCCTACTTCCTTGTACACATAGATCTGACATGGAAGGCAACGGAGAAGAAAGAATGAAGGCAGTGGCCCATCTCACCACCAACCTCTCACCACCAACCTCTCAAACACCATCAATGAGGTTTCTGAAACAGAAGGCGAAGATATAACGCATAACGCCTCTCCCAAACAAAGTGGGGCGCCCCTCCTTCATGGTAGTATCACAACATCCCGCGGTAAAGGAGCATCCACGTCCACAAGGGAATCGGAACCACCAACAGTGAAGAAACTACTTGAGGCTTGGCTGACAAACATGTTGACCAACATCCTCCACAAGCCCGCCCAGGAGGCAATGTAATGACCTGACCGGTTGTTTTGAGTGTTATAGACTCGTTTCCCCCATTTATACTTCTTTTTTTCATTATAGATGTGTTATGTCTTAGTGGGTCGGTTTGTTCCGGTCCGGAGTGGTTTGGAAATGAATTGAGACACTTAGTCTCTTAATTGGAAGCTTAAGTTGGAAAAGTCAACTGGATGTCGACTTGTGTGTAAATGACCTCAGATTTGAATTTTGATGGTTCCTCCAGCTTTTTAGGTGATTTTGGACTTAGGAGCGCGTCCGGAACGTGATTTGGAGGTCCGTAGTAGAATTAGGCTTGAATTCGCGAAAGTTGGAATTTTAGTGATTTTGGCTGGCAGTGGAAATTTTGATATCGGGGTCGGATTAGATTTTCGGAAGTTGGAGTAGGTTCATGGTGTCATTATTGACTTGTGTGTAAAATTTAAGGTCAATAAGGCGTGGTTTGGTAGGTTTCGGCGTCGTTTGTAGAATTTGGAAGTTTAGAAGTTCTTTAGGCTTGAATCCGGGTGTAATTTGGTTTTTTGATGTTGTTTTGAGTGATTAGGTTCGACTAAGTTCGTATCGGGTTATAGGACCCGCTGTTATGTTTCGTTGAGGTCCCTAGGGCCTGGGGGTGATTTCGGGTGGTTGACGACTAGGTTTGAGTTGAGAAATTGCACCTGAAGTGTTGCTGCTACTGGTGTAACCACACCTGTGGAGTGGAAACTGTAGGTGTGAGTACGCAGAATCAAAGAAGGAGCTACAGAAGCGGACAAGGTCAAGCTGGGCAGAAGCCGTAGGTGCGAAGACTCTGCCGCACCTGCGAGGGTCGCAGATGCGAGCAGCTGGGTGCAAGTGCGATTGTTGGCCGTAGGTGCGATGGATTCCCGCACCTGCAAAGAGCGCAAATGCGGTCACTTGATCGCAGAAGCGGATGCAGTGTTTAAGTGGGTTTTCCACAAAAGAGGAGCTTTGTCCGCATATGCGCATATTGAGCCGCATGTGCGAAAAGTCTGGGCAGAACCTATAAATAGAAGATTTCGATATTTTTCATCTTTTTCATCATTTTTGAGCTCGGATTTTGGGGATTTTGAAGTAATCACCAAGGTAAGTTCCTTGTGCCTATTTATCTTAAATAATGGTGTTTCCCCCCACTCATTTTACACCTAGTTGGTGAGTTTTTGAGGTGAGATTTGGAAGATTATGGCTTGAGAATTGGAGAGTGAATTTTGGGGTTTTTGAGGGGCAAATGAGGTAGGATTTTGATAAATTTGGTATGGTTGGACTCGTGAGTGAATGGGATTTCGGGTTTTGTGACTTTCATCGGGGTTCGAGACGTGGGCCTGGGGGGTTGAGCCAGTTTCGGATTTTGGGCTATATTTTAGTAGTTTTCTTTTGGAATTGATCCTTTTAGCCTATATTGATTATCTCGTACTGTTTGTGGCTAGATTCGGGGCATTTGGAGGCCGATTCGAGAGGCAAGGTCATTTCAGAGTAGGATTTCTAAGCGGTTGAGGTAAGTAACAGTCTTAAATCTAGTTTTGAGGGTATGAAACCCCGAAATTGGTATGATATGATCAATTAGAGGTGATGCACATGCTAGGTGACGAGCGTGTGAGTGTACACTGTGAGGTATTGTGACTTGGACTGTCCCGTGAGATTATAAAGTTGAATAGTCCATTATTATTACTTGTTTTCGTTGTCTTTTAACAATTTGACTGTCTTTCATGTTAGAAACCATGCTTAGGTCATATGGTATCGCTATTGGGACCCGCAGCGGTCGTATACTTGTTGAACTGACTGATAATTGTTGTTTTGTACTCAGTCATCGTCTTACTTGTGTATCATATCTATGTTCTCTCTCGTTTCTTGTTAATACTTGTTGTATTCTCTATTTGGGATGAATATTATGATTTTTGTGAGCCCGAGAGGCTGGAGAGGTTAGTGACCGAGATAGGGCCTGAGTGCCGAGCTGTGAGCTATGTGAGGTATATGGATCGGGTATTCTCTTCTCCCTGAAAATTCTATTGACTCTTTTGCTGAGCTTGCAGATTCATCTATAA
>ML433829.1:0-85196 GCA_005239525.1 Nicotiana knightiana | reverse complement strand
TTTTTTAGTTTAAAGTCCCAAATGCATTTAGCTTAGGTTTTTATCACTATTTTTTGTATGATTTAACTGTTTAAGTTTAGTAATTTGTATGACCAAGATTAGCATTAGGTTTTGTTTAGTTTCCTTTCTCTGCTAATTTCCAGACATTTTTATGTTGGTGAATTCTGTCAATAAACAAGCATGAACAACTGATCGTTAAATCCCTGAATTCGTATGTTGAAATGCTTGTAAGTAAAACAGCCTCTATTGGTTGTTTGGCTCGTATTTTTTTTGAGGTCGTCATTTGATTTAGCCTTGATCATGCTGCCTATGTTATTAATCTCAATTAGATGTTAACTTCCAATTAATCATGAGTTAGCTTAATTTCGACTCTTAGTTTAGACTGGAATATTTAATTAACTTAAACAAACTAAGCCCTACCTAGACCCAAGTAGAAGCCAAAGCAGGCCTTAATACAAGGAAATTAACTATGTATAAGAAATTAATTTAACTAACCTAAAGTAATTAATTAATCTAAAATCAATTAACCTTTGATAAAACAATGAAGGTTTAGCTATTAGTTAATTAGATTAGAATGAAGTTTGTTTGTTGACTAATAGTTAACATAGCATAAGACTCACCTAAAACCCAAGAATTGGTTTAACTTAGTCGACTCCTTCAAACAAGATGAACTAGTTAACTTAACCAACTTCTTTTAATTATCCTAAGCCTAAAGACCTAAGTTAACTAACCTAAGCCTAATAGTCTCTTAAGTAATTAACTAAATCCTAAAATCTGTCTAAAATAATTAGTTTAAGATTAATTAACTAAAACAGATTAGTTAACCTAGGCTTAATAGTTATTCAAGTTTCTGATTTTTAGTAATTGAGTTGGATTAACCAAACCAAATAAGTTAACTTTGGTTAGGGGATTAAGCTGATTGACTTACATTAATTAACAAGCTAAGCCTAGTTGACTAATAGGGACTTAATCAATTAACCTTTAATTAGTTAACCTAACCCTAGTAAAGAACAACCCCTAGTTATCTAAAATGGGTTAATAAGTTTTTCAACTAACCAAAGTTAAATAATAACCCAAGAGAGTAACCCTGATTACCCACTGGTAAATTAAGGAACTCCAAGGGTTACAACAGGTAATGAAGATTAAGAAACTAGATTTTAAGGGTGGAATGGTCTTTTCTAAGGCTGGAATGTTCTGGAAAGGTGCAGCTGTCCCAAAAGGATAAGGTGGACAGCTCTACATGTACCTTCTTCAGCCTAATGAATTAGGAATATACCAAAGGATACCACCCTAAGTTACTATATAAATAGAAAAGGATCCCTACACTCTAAAGGGGAGAGGACAGAAAAAAAGAAGGGAAAAATATAGCAGCTGCTGCTGACAAACAAAATTTCCAAAAAACATCAGTAGAAAACAAAGAAAATCTTACTACTTCCTTAGAACAAAAATCCATCTGGGTATTATTTTGGTTCTCAGCTTCTTGTTCTTCCTGGGTATCCAGATTCCGAGAATTTTAAGTGTCTATACTCGAAACTCCTGGGTTAATTTTCTGCTGGGGCTGTTTGGTTTTGGGGTTTGCTGTTTGTTGCTGCTGGGTTTTTCTTCTTCTTGATGATTTCCATCTCTGCCTGACCTTTATTTGGTCAGATTTCTTTTGATTATTTTCTCTTCGAAAGAGGTATGTAACAATGAACTTTAAATAAAATTGTTATACTCAGAATTTGTTGTTAGTTTGATGCTAAATGTTTGATTCTTGCTATGTTTTTTTTGAGACTATGTCAAGCTGAATCTTCTTCTTTGTTCTTGGTCTATAAATATGAAGTAATCTTTAGTTGACATGATGTTAAGGAATCTGAATATATGTTGTGTGTGTAATATCTAAATCCTTAGAATTATTTTGTTTTGATTTTAAGTTGGTTAAAATGCATTGAGTATCATTGGATATCAGTTTTGTGTTAGTCCATTAGTGGAATAATCTGCACTTGGATGTTGAATCTGACCTCTTCTATGGTAAGGTTTTGCCCATAAGATGGCAGAAATATACTTTTGATTGGGTCTCTTTGGTCACTGAAGAGATTCAACAAGCAAGTCTCTAGATAGTTGGCACAAGGGTAGATGAGCCTGACTTCTTAATAGTCAAACTCACCCCTTAGTAGTGCATAAACAGTAGCCTACCTTTTACGGATAAGGAGTGGGTAATCAAAAAGCTCATAGGGAAAAGAATCTGAATCCCTTAATATGATCAGATTTATTCTCTAAAACATGCCTTAAAAATCAAAGTCATAGTATAAGTATGAGTTGAAAGTCACAAAAGATGACCTTTATGGAGTTGAATCTGACCCCTTTTATGGTCAGATTCAGTCCATAAAAAAGGGGGCAGGAACCTATTCTGTCAAAGTGGTGTAAAACATCATCAAGGTTGAGTCTAACCTCATTTATGGTATGACTCATCCTATAAATGTCTGAAGGTCTGTTGTTACTACTGTCCAAATAGCAAAATTTTGGACTTATAGTTTTAGATTAAAAGATGCTCTTATATGTGTTTTCGTGGTCACTGAAGAGACTCATTAAGCAAGTCTCCATATAAATCTAGACTTAGTTTTGTGTTGGCATTATGGGATTAAAAGTCTGACCCATTCATGGTCAGATTCCCCCTATGATCATGCATAAACAGTTATAGAATAGTTAGATTATTATTACAAAAGGAATTAAGACATGAATCTGAACCCATAAATGGTCAGATTCATGCCTTAATAAATGCCTAAGAGTAGTCAAATCATTGTATGAATTTAGGCAATAACCTGCGGAATGATTAAATGGTTGATGGGTTTGCATCTTCGGAGCTGAACCTGACCTCTTTATGGTCAGATCCATTCCAAGAAGAGTGCACCAAATTAGGTTATGTCCTTTAGAATTGACACTATTGCATGATTGGGATTAAACCTGACCCAATAATGGTCATGTTGCCTTACAACATGCCTAGAATGTGTTTGTCAAGTTAGTCGTCTGGTGATTAAGAAAATAGATAAAAAAATATAGATTTCAAAGCCTCTGAAGGCCGGCTTGCGCAGGAGCAGTGTTGTTCTCTCTTTACTTTGTTACTTATTGTTTTCCTTTTAGAAAAATTGTATTTTATAGTGAAATGATAATGTAATAATATAATTTTTTTTTGTATTTTTAGTTGTAAATATGGATTGGATACTGTACACTATTATTTCAGGGTTCTTAATTTTCTTGCTAAATCCAGAATTGGGTCAGCTTGATGAAACAGCTCATTAAGGCTTTAATCAAGTTTAACTCCTTAGGCTATCGGGCCATGAGGGAGTAGACGGGCCCAAGGATTAGAGTTATCTGATTTAAGAAGTAGTATGATGAGAGTAGACGTTCAATTAAAAGCATGAATTTATATCTGAATTAGTCTATATAAAAATCTCCCTGTAAACATCTGCTAGAATTTTGGAATCATGTTATTTTAGATTTTATAACTTTCAATATGAATAGAAATTGGTGATCCAAAATATTTTTTAACTTATCTCACATCCTTTAAATTTTTTCGAGATAGATGTATGAATATTTGTACCTTAAAAATACATATAAATCCCGATTTTAGATCTGTGTTTAGGCTGTCTAAAAATGGACAAAAAATGGCAAAGTGTGAACTGGTAAAACCTGTTTATGCCATGCTAGTCTTTCAAGATTACAAAGTTCTCACAGAAAACAATAGATAGTTCTAGCTTACCAATTCAAGGCCGAAAACAGTAAATAAGGTGTTTGTATGCTTATAAGCGTATGCATGAATAAATATTTATTTTTGACTACTATGCTTCTTATTATTTCACCAAACTAGAAAGTAAAGACCCTTAAGACTTAACTGAATTTCCTAAACTAGTGGCCTTCCTACAAACTAGTCACAATTAGGATTGGCCAAAAGGGTTGAAACAATTTGGGGCTAAAATATGGCCATAGCCCGAAACCTGTTATACTTAGACTAATGAATATCATTTTAGGCGATCTTCTAGGTAGGATGATACCTTTAGTTTGAAATTTGATAAGATCGAATATTATCTCAAATTACCATAACCTACACTCGGGAGTGGCAACTCATGCCCCCTGACCCTCAACTCCAAACATTAACAAAACGTACATAGCAACCACGGGTGTATTTCATGTGACGTGTTTGCCATGTGCTCAAAAACAACAAGTGCACGCTATCGTGACTTGTTTAAAATAAATTCATAAACGTCCTAATCAATCTTAAAACTAAAACGCTCTTGCGAAAAATAGAAAACTCAAACATCGCCACAAACGGGCATTATAAAATCGTCACGACCATAGTCTTGGCTACGTAACCTACACGCGGGTGCGACAACTCATGTCCCCGTCTTCAACTTCAAACTATAATAAAAATCACATGTTATAATTGCGGGTCCATTTCATGTGGCGTAGTTATAATATGTCCCAAAAATAAATAAGTGCGTGACATCGTGACTTATTTTAAGATAAATCCATAAATACTAAAAGCAGTTAAAAATTAAACGGTTAAATGCAATAGGCAAAAAAAATATGTAAATCATCAGATAACTAGGCAAAATATTAATAGTTAAGCGACTGTGCTAGAACCACGGAACTCGGGAATGCCTAACACCTTCTCCCGGGTTAACAGAATTCCTTACTCAAATTTCTGGTGCGCAGACAAATCAAAACAGAGTTAAAATTTCTTCGATTTTGGGATTCTTTAACACGGTGTCCCGGAGCATCGTCAAAAATCCGGGTGGCGACTCTGAAAAGTAATAATAAGACCCAAAACCGAATAATGTCATTTTAATTGGAAAAACTCCCCTTATTACCCTTTCATTAAATTCGGGAAGGGTGGAGGAAAAAGGAGGTGTGACAAATATCATCACTTCGGACAAGATCCATGTCTAGGGAAGATCCATCCCTCAAATATCAGTGCGCTCATCGGGGGTGTAAATACTCCGGAGGGGCTCCTATTAGCCCAAGCGCTATATCAAGCCAACAAAGGCATGATCAAATATTGTTGTGGTATGTAGTCCGATCGCATAACTGTCTCTACATAATAGGCTCTCGGCCTCACTCAGTCATTACTATCCAGTATCGCTCACATGGGCTCATAGATGCATGAACTAGACAAAATTAATGATAATGTAAAAGATATAACAATTACCGAGACTGAGACATGATATTCTATAACATGAATGAGTAAATATAAAGTCAATAAAAACACATAAGGAAACGATAATATAGGACCACTCGGGTATTAGCATTTTTGGCGTGAAGCCTTAGCATTTTACCTAGCATGATTTCTAGCATGTTCGCATTAACCACATTAATAGTGCGGATATCAGTCTGTAATATCTGCTAGATGGTGCCATGGTATGATCCAGGCCACAAATCACTCGGGGTATGCCCGCAGGCCCGTGCGTCACCTAAATTATAATCATATAGCATATTGTTCGGGGTTTCTAACACTCAAAACCAAGTTTGGAAATGATACTTACCTCAAATCGGTTAAAATCCTAGCCCAAAATGCCTTTGCCTCTAGACTCGGCCTCCGATTGCTCCAAATCTAGCCAAAAATCAAATTTATATCATTATAATATGCCAATGAACGAAGCCCATTCGAAAATTATCAAAATTAAGCACAAATCCAGAAACCCGACCCCCGAGCCCACGCCTCAGAATTGGATAAAAGTCACAAAACTAGAACCCTTATTCCCTCACGAGTCTACCCATAACAAATTCATCAAAATCCGACCTCAATTGCCCATTCAAATCCCCAAACTTTTCTCCAATTTTTCTCCAATTTCCATTCTAATTTCTCAAATTAAATGATAAAAGTCAAGAGTAAATCATGGAATTAACCCAAATGTGAGTGAAGAATACTTACCACAATTACTCCACTGAAAATCTCCTCAAATTTCACCTTCTCCCGAGCTCTCTAATGGGTTTTTGAAAATATGGACTACACCTCGTTTGGATATAGAACTTTCTGCCCAGGTGCATTACTCACTGCGATCGCGGAGATAGGCACGCAATCGCGAAGAAGAAAAAATGACACTGCTCAAATTATCCCTACGCGACCGCATAATACCCTTCGC
Source organism: Nicotiana knightiana (assembly GCA_005239525.1). Classification (NCBI taxonomy): domain Eukaryota; kingdom Viridiplantae; phylum Streptophyta; class Magnoliopsida; order Solanales; family Solanaceae; genus Nicotiana; species Nicotiana knightiana. The sequence goes on along the minus strand of ML433829.1, from coordinate 79,077 downwards.
AGTCGCATTACTCACTGATGACGCCCTTACGTAAAAGCGAAACTGACCTCGCGAATGGGAAGAGGCAACCATCCAGCCTCAGCTTAGACCCAACACTACGTGATCACATACTCCCCTACGCGAACGCGATGCTCCACTTGCCTCACCCTATGTGAATGCAGACCCATGTCTGCAAACGTGTAGAAGAAACCAACAGCCTCAGAACTTCCCTTACTCGATCGCGATCGCGATCGTGGAGTGTAGGATGCGACCGCGATGAAGGGCAGAGACACCAGATGCAGAAACACACCAGCACTGAAATCATGGAGAAATATATCCCGAAATTAATCTAAAACATTCCCGAGGCCTTCGAGACCTCAACCAATAGTACGAGCAAGTCATAAATGATCACCCGAACTTAGTCAAACCCTCGGAACACCCAAAATAACACTGTAACACCAAATCAACCCATGATTCAAGCCTAAGGATTTTCAAACATCCGAAATTCACAAAATATGACGAAGCTAACCAAACATCGTCCGAATGACCTAAAGATTTGCACATAGGAACCTGCTCCAACTTTCAAAATTCCATTCCGGCCCCGATAGCTAATTTCCACTGGCGACCGAAAATTGCCAAAAATTCAATTTTGCCATTTCAAGCCTAATTCTACTCCGGACATCAAAACCACATTCCGAACACACTCCTAAGTCCCAAACAACCTAATGAAGCTACATGAGCCATAAAAACCAAATTCCGAGGTCAATTACCTATAATTCAACTTCCGGATGACTTTTCTAACTATAAAGCCAATCTTTAGAGACTAAGTGTCCCATTTCTCTCCACAATCACTCCGAACCCGAGCAAAACGTCCCAACACAACATAAAAGAGCTGAACAACACATAATAAAGCCGAAATACGAGAAACGCGGCTCAACTCTCGGAACGATGATCGGGTCGTTACATTTTGGATATTATATTGTGGGTTTTTTTCTGGGTTTAGTCTGAGTGATGGAGAAATATAATAATTTGGTCCTAATACACCTCGTTCGTAGTCTAATGCTTCAGTAAAATCATTAAAGCCTTTGAAAAGGGGTTTTTTTCCAAATCTTTAATAGAATCTAGTACTTCTAACCATGTCTGAAAAACACCTTTTGTCTTTCCATGTATAACCACATAATACTTAAATCCTTTTTCTTGATTTTTGTCTGTAAAATATTGGCATAAAGCATTTATGACTGCTATAAAATATTTAGTGTATTTTTATTATATGTTATCCATAAATTATCGATCAAACACCTCTTTGGTCTATCTATGACGCATTCTGGTAAAATTCTAAATGAAAAGTTCGATGGAGGAAAAAATTAAGTTATGTTTTCCGAAATTTTTTCTTTCCATACTATTCTGTTCTACTATAGACTGTGGCTTAAATTGAAGATTACCTAACATTTTCTGAAAATATCTATCTGAGGGTGAGGCCTGAGCGCCCTTTACCTTGTCTTCATTCTTGAGAGTTGTTGTTCTCATGCTGTAAAGGTATAACATATTTATTAGTTGACCGTAATTTTTAATCTACATAACTGATCTGCTAAGTTATTATCTTTTCCTTTGATATGTTCAAATATGAGGTTATAAATTGATATAGTATCAATGAAATTTAGCCATCTTCTTCTACTGCTATTTTTCTCATTTACTTTTGGAGAAACTTTACTATGGCTTCACAATCACTTCTTATTAATATTTCTTGTTTGTTTAATATATATAATCTGAAACTATTTAACCCATATATCACATCTAATATTTCTATATCTATACTACTCATATTCCCTTTCTCTTTATATTTACCACTTTGGTAAGCACGTATTTTTTCTGTGCTTTTATCACTATACTTATTGGGTTTGGCTTTTAAGACTGATCCCCATCATTCAAAACTTCCATCTGTTTCTATAATTAAGTAATCTGATTCTAATGGCATGTTTAAGTCATGAATATTTTTTATTTTTTCCTTAATTTTTTGTACTAATTTTATATCTTCGGTATTAAAATATCTTTGTCTTGTAGAGCCTGTCTTAGAATATAGAGGTCCTGCTATTTTTCCTAGATCCTTTATAAAATTTCTTGCATAATTTACTATACCTAGGAGCCTTTGTAATTCTTTAATATTGTCTAATTTATCTGGCTTCTCTAAAGCCTTTTTAGCGATATGAGGTTGTAATTTAATTTTTCCATCTCCTAAAATGACTCCTAAAAAACTTATATAATTTTTACATAAATCCATCTTCTTTTTACTTTATTATTCCATTATCTACAAATAATCTAAATACTGTCTGTAGATGTCCTAAGTGTTCTTTAATATCTTTACTAAATCAATATATCGTCAACATATACTAGAACATATCTTTTATATTCTCCAAATATACTATCCATTTTTCGTTGAACAATTGGTGGTGTTGTCTTTGATCCAAACGACATTACTAACCATTCGAAATGCCCTTCTGGACAAGTAAATGATGTCTATTCTATACTTTGTTCGTGCATTTTTACTTGCCATTATCCCGATTTACAATCAAATTTACTGAAGATCCTTTTTCCTTGTATTCTATTTATTAATTCTGTTTTATCAGGTAACTTATATCCATCAGTTCTAGTATTATCATTAAGTCTTTTATAGTTTATTATCATCCTTGCCTTTATCTTATTATTTCATTATGATTTCTTACCATGAAGGATGCTAACCTATGTTTAGAAGTGGATCTCTGTCACGACCCCAAATCCTAAACCGACCGTGATGGAGCCTAACGTGGAACTAGGCTATTCCACAATCGGAAAATTACAGTTTCTTTCTAAAGTCCCAGCCATTTTCAACATTTCATAAGGTATATAGAATTACTGAATTCATTAGGCAAAATAAACAGCTAAATAGTCTAAACCATCCAAAAATTCGGGGTCTACAGGTCATGAGCATCTAAGAAATATACCAACAAGTGTACTATTATATTACAAAATATCCGAACGAATAGGTAGATACATCAAAAGAAGGGAAAAACAGAGATGTTGCGTACGCTGACAGCTACCTCTATATCCCGAACTCCGGCTCCGCACGGAATAGAAGGCTAACGCTCGGTATCTTCACCTGAATCTGCACACAGGGGTGCAGGGAGTAATCTGAGTATGCTAACTCAGCAGTAATGAGAATAAATCAAGTCTAAGCGACAAGAAACACATAAAAATCAATATCATCAGTTCACAATATGCACATCCTTTCTTTCCCACAGTATATACATAAATATATGAAATCATCATGCCTTAAAACCAACTTCATAAAAATCCTTTGAAAAATGTGTTTTCCAACAATTTCAGAAATAAAAAAATAACCGAAGGATTTAGTGTAAAATGAAATAAATCATAAGTAGCCCCTCGGGAAAAAACATGAATCATAAATCGCCCCTCTAGCAGAACATCACCCAACACCTCACAACCACTCAGTATCAGCCCCTCAGGCAACCTCACAGTCACTCATGCCTCCCAATCACTCATCACTCGGCACTCAACACTTAGTAGGTACCTGCGCTCACTGGGTGTGTACAGACTCCGGAAGGGCTCCTTCAGCCGAAGTCCTAATATCAAGCCACCTCGTAGCATATCATATCCTCACAATCATGCCCTTGGCCTCACTCAGTCAGAACCTCTCAAAAGCCCATCGGGCGTATCAGTAAAACAGGGTACTCGACCCAAAACATCATTTTTATATCTCAAAATAGTGTAAATAAGGTTGAGTTTCAAAAACAATTAAGCACAACATAACTGAGTGTAAATCATAAATCAACAGTGAGGAAATAACAATAAAAATCCCGCAAGGGGTCTAAAGAAGTAGGAACAAGGCCGCAAATATGGCTGATAGCCCAAACATAGCAATAGTCTTTAGAACACAATATAACATATGATTTAGAGTAAAATAGGCAACTCAATTGTTGTCGTGGAGAGGACAAAGTTCAATCCAAAAAAATCAGTGCACTCCACATACTCATCATCCGACATGTGCGCCATTCTAAAAACAGTTAGAAATGTGAGGTTCGAGGTTTCATACCCTCAGGACAAGATTTAAAATCAGTGCGCTCCACATACTAGTCTGCGATGCTCTTGCCCCTCAAATTGGCTCCCGATTGCTCCGAATCTAACCAAAATCAGATTAACATCATCAATGTACGCTAAAGGAACAAAACACAATCGAAAAATTATCAATTTAGACACAATTCTCGAAATTCGGCCAAACCAGAGCCCCGGGCCCACGTCTCGGAATTAAATAAAATTTGCATCACTAGGATCCTCGTCCTTCCACGATTCTATATATACCAAGAACACTAAAATCGGACCACAATTACCCACTCAAATGCTCAGAAGAAAATTCTGAATTCCATGCACTTATCTTCCCCAAATTTTGGGTTTAATTTCAAAGATTTTCCGGTAAAATTGCTTAGAAAACGATTTATGAAATTGGAAACCTTACCTCAAAGTGAGCCCCTTTGATTTGTTCTTCAAACCCTCTCAAATAGCTCTCAACAATGGGCTTTAAAACATTCTGCCCAGCACTAATAATCCCTTCACAGGATCGCATAGAACAAAAGACCATCCCACACACGCACCTCGGAACCTCTATGCGATCGCACCACAGTCTACACGATCGCACTGCTTCACATGCTCAACCTATGCGATCACTATCCTAACCACATGATCTAATAGAACAAAATGCTTGCCCCACTCTTTTACTCTACACAATCACGGATGAATCCACACGATCGTAGTGAAGGAATCACTGCTGCTAAAACACCAGAAAACAACAGACTTCTTAAGGCCAAAAAGTGCCCGTTTGAGCATCCAAAATACACCCGAGGCCCCCAGGACATCAACCAATACTACCAAAACGCCCTATAATATCATTCAAACTTAGTCGGTCCTTCGAAACACTAAAAACAACACGAAAACACCAAAATTACATCAAATTCAAGCCTACGAACTTTGAAACTTCTAAATTTTGCCAACGATGCCGAAACCAACCAAAACACATCTGATTGACCTAAAATTTTTCACACATATCCAAAATGACATTACGAATCTGCTCCATCTTCTGGAATCACATTCCGACCTCGGTAGCCTATTTTCCACTGCCGACCGCAAATCGCCAAAAACTAACTTTCGCCAATTCAAGCCAAATTCTACACCGGACATCAAAACATCATTGTGAACACACTCCTAAGTCCCAAATCACCTAACTTAGGATTCCGAACCACAGAATCCACATTCCGAGGTCTTTTACCAATAAGTCAATGCCACTTGACTTTTTCAACTATTAAGCTAATTTAAGAGACTAAGTGTCTCAGTTCTCACAAAGACCACTCCGAACCCGAACCAACCGACCCAACACAACATAAATAGCCTAAGAAACATGTGATAAAGCAGAAATGGGGGAAACAGGGCTAATCTCACGGAACGACCGGCCGGGTCGTTACATCCTCTCCCCCATAAACAAACGTTCGTCCTCGAACGGGTCTAGAAATATACTAGGAGTCTCGAATAAGTGAGGATATATGTCTGCATCTCCCGCTCGGTCTCCCAGGTGGTATCCTCCACTGGCTGCCCTCTCCACTGAAGCTATATCTTTAGACCTCATCTTTCTGACTTGACGACCCAAAATAGCCACTGACTCTACCTCATATGACATATCACTCTCCAGCTGAACCGTGCTGAAGTCCAAAACATGAGACGGGTCACCAACATACTTCGGTAGAATTGAAACATGGAACACCGGATGAATACTCTCCAAGCTAGAAGGCAAGGAAAGTCTATAAGCCACCTCCCCAATCCTCTGAAGCACCTCAAATAGCCAAATGAGTCTGGAACTCAGCTTTCCCCTCTTCCCGAACCGCATAACACCCTTCATGGGTGACACCTTCAGCAACACCTTATCCCCAACCATGAAATACACATCACGGACCTTCCGGTCCGCATAGCTCTTCGCCTTACCCAACAAATCTCAACCAAGTCTGTGCCCAATTGTCGAGCCTCTCGCGGCTAAAACAAACCAATCGGAGATCTGCACCTCCTACCATATAAAGCCTCATACGGAGCCATCTGGATACTCGACTGATAACTATAACTATATGCAAACTCCACGAGTGGCAGAAATTGGTCCTATGAACCCCAAAATCAATGACGCAGGCACGCAACATATCCTCCAAAATCTAAATAGTACGCTCCGACTGCCCGTCGGTCTGAGGATGAAACGCCGTGCTCAACTCGACCTGATTACCCAACTCTCTCAGTACGGCTCTCCAAAAGTGAGATGTTAACTGAGTACCTCTGTCAGAAATGATAGAAACTCGAACCCCATGCAATCAGACAATCTCCGTGATATAAATATCAGCTAACCGCTCCGTAGAATATGTAGTACCAACAGGCATGAAGTGCGCGGACTTGGTCAGCGGATCCACTATAACCCATATAGCATCAAACCTCCTTAAAGTCCGTGGGAGTCAAACTACAAAGTCCATGGTCACCCGCTCCCACTTCCACTTCGGAATATCAAATCTCTGAAGCAATCCACCTGGTCTCTGGTGCTCATACTTGACCTGCTGATAGTTGAGACACCGAGCCACAAACTCAACAATATCTTTCTTCATCCTCCTCCAACAATAATATTATCGCAGATCCTGATACATCTTTGCGGCACCCGGGTGGATGAAATATCGCAAACTATGGGCCTCAACTAGGATCAAATCTCGAAGACCATCTATGTTGGGAGGAAAATCCGGCCCTGCATCCTCATGACCCCATCATAACTAATAACCACATCCCTGGAAGCAGCGCAACGGACCCTGTCCTGAAGAACAAGTAAATATGGATCATCATACTGGCGTGCTCTAATCGATCATAAAGAGAAGACCTGGAGTATACACAAGCCAAAACTCGCGGAGGCGCTGATAGATCCAATCTCACGAATTGACCCGCTAAGGCCTGAACATCAAGTGTTAATGGTTGCTCTATCGCTGGAAGGTAGGCTAGACTCCCCAAACTCTCCGCTCCGCGACTCAGGGCATAAGCCACTACATTGCCTTCCCCGGATGATATAAAATAATGAGGTCATAATCCTTGAGAAGCTCCAACTACCTCCTCTTCTGCAAATTCATATCCTTCATATTCCTTGCAAACTACGGTGATCAGTGAAAATCTCACAATGCACTCCATACAAATAATGACGCCAAATCTCCAAGGCGTGAACAATAACTACTAGCTCAAGATCGTGCAATGGATAATTCTTCTCATGCGCCTTCAACTTTCTGGACGCGTAGGCTATCACCCTACCGTCCTGCACCAAAACCGCTACAAGGCCAACTCTCGAGGAATCACAGTAAACTGTATAAGAAACTTAACCCGTATGCAAAATCAATACCGGAGTTGTAGTCAAAGCTGACTTGAGCTTCTGAAAGATCTCCTCACACTCCTCAGTCCATCTAAACTGAGCACCCTTCTGGGTCAGTCTAGTCATAAGTGTTGTAATACATGAAAATCCCTCGACGAAACGGCAATAGTACCCTGCCAAACCAAGGAAACTACGAATCTCAGTAGCTGATGACGTTCTAGGCCAACTCTGCACCACCTCTACCTTCTTCGGATCAACCTGAATACCCTCACTGGACACCACGTGCCCCAAGAATGCTACTGAATCAATGCAGAACTCACACTTCGAAAATTTTGCATACAATTTCTTCTCCCTCAAGGTCTGAAGTTTAACTCTCAAATGTTGGTCACGATCATCCCGAGATCGGGAATACACCAAGATATTGTCAATAAACACGATGATGAAAGAATCCAGATAAGGCCAGAATACACTATGCATCAGGTACATAAAGGCTGCTGGGGCATTGGTCAGCCCAAATGACATAACCAGGAACTCATAATGACCATATCTAGTCTTGAAAGTAGTCTTCGGGATGTCTGGCCCCCGAGTCATCTACTGATAATAACCGGACCAGAAGTCAATCATGGAAAATACCCTGGCACCCTGCAACTAATCAAACAAGTCATCTATACGAGGCAAGGGATACCGGTTCTTCACCACAACTCTATTCAGCTGCCGATAATCAATACACATACGCATAGAAGCATCCTTCTTCTTTACAAACAACACCGGTGCACCCCAAGGTGACACACTAGGCCGAATGAACCCCTTTATCACGGAGATCATGAAGCTTCTCCTTTAATTCATTTAGCTCGGTGCCATATGATAAGGTGGGATAGAAATGGGCTGGGTGCCTGGCACCAGTTCAATACCAAAATCAGTGTCCCTATCAAGTGGCATGCCCAGCAGGTCTGCAGGAAACACGTCCAGAAAGTCGCGAACCACAGGAACCGAACCAATAGAGGGAGTCTCACCACTGACACTGCTAGGCATATACTGAGAAGAACCTCTTCACTCAACCCTCGGACATCTCGGCATAGTTAGGGTCACAGTCTTAGCGTGACAATTAGGAACAACATGACACAGAGATAACCAAGCCATGCCCAATATCACATCAAAATCGACCATGCTGAGTAACAGTAAGTCCTCTCGGGTCTCAAAACCCCCAACAAACACACATGACCTATACACACTGTGAACAACCACAGTATCGCCCACCGTAATCGACACGTGAGCATAGGTAACTAGAGACTCACGGGGCATATCCTTAAAATGGGCAAAATATGAGGAAATGTAGGAATATGTAGAACAGGGTCAAATAAAGCCAAAGCACCTCGGCGACAGACTGAGACAATACCTGCGATCACTACATCGGAGGCCATAGCATCTGGCCCGGATGGAAATGCAAACATACGGGCATGACCTCCACGTACTGGACCTCCCCCTCTAGGGCGGCTTCTAACAGACTGACTACCACCCCTGGATGCCTGGGCGGGTGGTGAAGTAACTGGAGCTGAAGTCGAGGTTGGCCCCTCTGCTAAGAATAACCATCGGGACAACGGGGACACTGCCTCCACATGTGCCTGAACTCTCCACACTCAAAACAACTCCCTGGAGCTTGAGGCGGGGACTGATAGAAACCCTTAACACCATAATTGTCACTGGAAGACTCATGCATAGAAGAAATCTGAACAGGTGGTGCTCGAGTTGCACTCTGAGATGGGAGGGCACCGAATGAAATACGGCCTGACTGAGAACCACGGGGACCATGTGCCGAAGATGCACCACTATAAGCTGGGCGGACTTACTGAGGAGGCCTGAATGAACGACCTCTACTATGCTGAAACTGCCCCCTAGAAGGAGCACCACTAGAACTGCCCGATCCACGAGGCCTCTTGGCCTCCTTCTCCTCCCGCTCTATGCAGCGAACCGACTCAATATCTCGAGAAATGTCAACAACCAGCTCGAATGTAGCTTCTGATACTCTCTCCCGGGTCATAAATAGGCGGAGTTGATAAATGAGGCTATCCACAAACCTCCTAACCCTCTCCCTATCAGTAGGGACCAACTCGGTAGGATGACGAGCCAACTCCGAAAACTTCATCTCATACTGCATCACTGATAGCTCCCCCTGACGCAGCTGCTCAAAAAGCCTGTACTGCTCCTCCTTGTGTGACTAGGGTACATAATTCTCCAAAAAGATAGTGGAGAACTTCTTCCAGGTGAGGGGTGCTGAACCAACAGGCCTACACCTCTCAAAAGACTCCCACCAAGTGAAAGTTGCACCAGAAAATTTAAAAGTAGCAAATGAGACCCCACTAGTCTCCAAAATCCCAGCAGTACGCAGCATCCTCTGACACTTTCTAGAAAACCCTGGGCATCCTCGCCCTCAGCACCACTGAATGTCGGAGGTTGTAGTCTACCAAATCTCTCCAGTATACGTTGCTCGTCCTCTGGCATAGCCAGAATCGCGAAGTCCCAAATTGGAGCAACCGGCTGGGCTGGAACAGCCTCCAGTGGATGCTGGCCCTGAGTACCTTGCTCAGGTGTCCGGGCAACAGGAGTCTGACTGCCTCCCCGGCCTTAGAAGTTGCAGCAACTGCTTGAGCAAGGGTGGTACACACCGTTAAGATCTGGGCGAAGGTCTCCTGATGACCTGGAATAACAATAGGAATTGCCGGTGCCTGAGCTTCCCCCGCTGGAGTATCTATGGCAGGAATCTGACCTCGAACAGTAGGGGGATCAACTGGCATTTCCCTTGCTGCTACACGGGCTGGCCCTTACCTCTACCACGGCCTCGACCGCAGCCTCGACCTCTCACTGGTCTAGCTGGTGGTTGATCATCCTGATCGGTAGCGCGAGTCCTCACCATTTGTGGGAGAAGGAAACAACAAAAGTTTAGATTTCCAAAGTCAACAAAATGGCACGACAGAATTCAAGAAAATGAGATTGTTCCTAATGGTTCCGAAGCCTCTCGAAGATAAGTACAGACGTCTCCATACCGATCTGCAAGACTCTACTAAACATGCTCATGATCGTTGAGTCCTATGTAACCTAGGCTTTGATACAAACTTGTCACGACCCCAAATCCTAAATCGGTCGTGATGACGCCTAGCCCACAATCACAAAATTACCATTTCTTTCTAAAATCCCAGCCATTTTCAACATTTCATAAGGTATATAGAATTACTAAATTCATTAGGCAAAATAAACAGCTAAATAGTGTAAACCATCCCAAAATCCGGAGTCAACAGGTCATGAGCATCTAATAAATATACCAACAAGTGTACTATTATATTACAAAATCTCCGATCGAATAGGTAGATACAGCAAAAGAAGGGAAAAACAGAGATGTTGCGGACGCTGAACATCTACCTCTATATCCCGAACTCTGGCTCCGGACGGAATAGAAGGCTAACGCTCAGTATCTGCACCTGAATCTGCACACAGGGGTGCAAGGAGTAATGTGAGTATGCCAACTCAGTAGTAATGATAATAAATCAAGTCTAAGCGATAAGAAACACATAAAAATCAATATTATCAGTTCACAATATCACAACCTTTCTTTCCAACAGTATATACATAGATATATGAAATCATCATACCTTAAAACCAACTTCAGAAAAATCCTTTGAAAAATGTGTTTTCCAACAATTTCAGAAATAAAAAAATAACCGAAGGATTTAGTGTAAAACAAAAATAAATCATAAGTAGCCGCTCGGGAAAAACCATGAATCCTAACATCACTCAGCACCTCACAGCCACTCACTATCAGCCCCTCGGGCAACCTCACTGTCACTCATGCCTCCCAATCACTCATCACTCGGCACTTGGCACTCAGCACTCAGTAGGTACCTGCGCTCACTAGGGTGTTTACAGACTCTGGAGGGGCTCCTTCAACCCAAGCGCTAATATGAAGCCACCTCATGGCGTATCATATACTCACAATCAGGCCCTCGACCTCACTCAGTCAGAACCTCTCAAAAGCCCCTCAGACGTATCATTAAAATGGGGTACTCGACCCAAAACATCATTTTTATATCTCAAAATATTGTAAATAAGGCTGAGTTTCGAAAATAGTTAAGCACAACATGACTGAGTGTAAATCATAAATCAACAGTTAGGAAATAGCAGTAAAAAGCCCCCAAGGGGACTAAACAAGTCGGCACGAGGCCCTAAACATGGCTTAGAGCCCAAATATAGCAATAGTCTTTAGAACACAATTTAATATATGATTTAGAGTAAAATACACAACTCAATATTTGCCGCGGAGAGAACCAAGTCCAATCCAAAAAAATCAGTGCGCGCCACATACTCATCATCCGACATGTGTGCCATTTTAAAAATAGTGAGAAATGTGAGGTCCAGGGGTCATACCCTCAGGACAAGATTTATAACCATTAGGTACCTCTACCGGGCCACAATACTAATCTGCGATGCGCTTGCCCCTCAAATTGGCTCCCGATTGCTCCGAATCTAACCAAAACCAGATCAACATCATCAGTATACACTAAAGGAACAAAACCCAATAAAAACTAACAATTTAGACACAATTCTCGAAATTCGGCCAAAGTGAGGACCGGGCCTACGTCTTGAAATTCGATAAAATTTGCATCACTAAAATCCACGTCCTTCCACGATTCTATACATACCAAGAACACTAACATCGGACCACAATTGCCCACTCAAATCCTCAAAAGAAAATTCCAAATTCCATGCACTTATCTTCCCCAAATTTTGGGTTTAATTTCGACAATTTTCCGGAAAAATTGCTTAGAAAATGATATAGAAACGATTTATGAAGTTGGAAACCTTACCTCCAAGTGAGCCCCTTTTATTTCTTCTTCAAACCCTCTCAAATAGCTCTCAACTTGTTTGTCAATGGAGGAAAATGGGAATATTCTCGCAAGAATGGGCTTTAACACATTCTGCCCAGCACTGATAATCCCTTTAGTGCGATCGCATACCCAGGGATGCATTCGCGATGCACAGACCAGACCACTATACGCGATCGCACACCAACTCATGCTATCGCATAGAACAAAAGACCATCCCACACACGCGTGTCAGAACCTCTAAATGAAACTCCCCATAGCGGCTTTTTATGATTTAAGACTTACGAGGACTGGTGGTCCGGGATTCAGAGGTGTTTAGAGGGCCATAGGAACATTTGGTTCCTTAAGGTTGGCATTTAAGGCCATGTTTGACTTCGGTCAACTTTTTTTGTAAACGAACTCCGTATTGAGTTTTGACGATTTCGGTAGCGTTGTATGATGATTCCGAACCTGCGCGTATGTTCGGAATGTGTTTCTGATGAACCGGGCGCGTTTCGGCCACCAATATTGAAATAAGAGTTCCTTAAGTTCCTATTATGGTTTGGGACATGTTTTTGCGATATCGAGGTCCGAATGGAATTCAAAGATCGGGAATAGTTTCGTTATGTCATTTATGACTTGCGTGAAAAATTTGGTGTCCTTCCGAGTAGTATAGGTCCTTTCTGCGCGTTGTTAGCGAAGTCTAGAAAACTTAAAGTTCCTAAGTTTGGTTCTGGGGGTTTTGAGGTGTTATTTTGAGTTTTAGCGTTGTTTTGGGTGTTCTGAAGGCTCGAGCGAGTCCATATTATGATTTGGGACATGTTGGTATATTTGGACGGGGTCTCGGGTTGGCCCAGATGCCTCCCGGAACCACACGAGGCCAAAAAACCAGCTGCAATGTCTGCTGGTGCACCTGTTCTTGTGTGACCGCTGGTGCGGTCGCCTAGTCGCAGGTGCGGGACCGATCCTGCATCCCAGCCTCGCAGGTGGGACCCTCACTAGTCAGGCAAATTCTCGCAGGTGCAGATAAAACTCCGCAGGTGCGGTCTCCACTCTGCAGGTGCGGGCCGAAGCATCCTAGTCCATTTTCGCAGGTGCGAAAACGCTGTTCAGACAGTGTGTTTTTATACACGGGAATTAACTCATTTCCCTTATCTACAACTTCTTCCTTTAGGCGATTTCCACCATTTTAGATGGGCAAACGACCTTGTCCTTGAAGGTAAGCAACTTCCACTCTAATATTAGCTTCATACATGAAATACTAGATTAATTAACTATCTAAATTAGTGGAAATTTAAGAATGGGGTAGTAACCTAGGGCTTTCGATAATTTGAGAATTTACCCGTGAACTAGCTATGAAATCAAGTAGAAATCATATATTAATGATCCTTAGGCTATGGGTTAGTGTTTCCTTCGAGCATTTTCAGAATCCGAACATGTGGGCCCGGGGTTGGATTTTAGAATTTCTTCAAGAATGGGAAATTTACTAAATGAGTAGGAGAATTTCTATATTTTGAGCATAAATTAATGAATTTGTATAACATTTTGCTAGTTTCGAGTCCTCGGGTGTAGAGTTCGGAGTTTCAGGTGCGTTATTGGTCCGAGGAGTAGGTTCGACACGAGGTGAGTCTCCTTTCTAAGGGTAAATTGTCCCCATAAGTGATTATAAGTAATTGCATGTCCTTATTTAAGGGGTCTACGCACGCATGAAGTCACGAGAGTCCGTGCGTAGCTACTACTATGTTATGTTGGGTAGTTCTAGAACTCACAAGCATGCTTATATACGCCTTACATGTATCCCTAAATGTATTTTGAATTACTTATGTCCTCGATTTGGCATGAGAATATTAGGAAGTTGTGATCCATGATATATTGCTTAGGTTCTTGCCTTAAAAAATAATCTCTGATAATTCCCTAAAAATTGATGATTTTATGTATGTATGCGGCACCGCGTCACATGTATGATTCGTGAGCACAATAGCCCTACTATTATATCAACCGTGTCGCATGTTCGATTCCCGAATGGGGTAATAGATGCATCTGTGGTTCGAGCCGTTCGACCCACGGTAGTGGATATTTATTTTTCTCGACGTTTCGGCCGTACGTGTCCGGCCTAATATGTGTTGTATGATTCACTGAAAATTTGTTGTAATTATGCAAACTGGTTCATGTTAATAAGTGAATTTAGTACGCAGTGTGTTAGTGAAATTTGACATGAAAAGGTAAATACATATATACTTGATGATATATCTCTTGTGATTTGTACGACTATTATGACTGCATATTTCCTATTCAATCATGTTATTTAGAAATGATGACCCTAGTAAGTATCACGTCTACCTCTCTTCACTACCTCTTCGAGGTTAGGCGGGATACTCACTGGGTACATGTCTTTTTCTGTACTCATGCTGCACTTCTGTACTTAATGGTACAGGTTCTGAGGCTGGTGCATCTGGTTATCAGACCGGATCTCGATTCTGATCTATGTTGGACCCGACTTCACGGTGAGCTGCTTCTCCTGACGATCCTCGGCGGCACCTTGGAGTTTCCTTTTGCTTATTTCCCGTTTATTCCTTTCAGACAGTGAGATTGTATATCATGTTTTGTATATTCTATTAGTATGCCGATAGGACTTGTGACACTAGTTCCTGGAACACACGTAGTTGTTATTTTGATTTTCGGGTTTGTATATATATACATTTTGGCTCATTCCTCATCATGACTGTTTTGATTAAAATTGGCTAATTATCCTTGTCAAATCATGTTTTAACCTTCAAAAACTGAGTATATTTTAAAGTGTTTTAAACTAATAAGAAGGAACCTTTAGTAACTTAAGACTCAGCTTGCCTGACCTCGCTGTTGGGCGCCCTCACGACCTCAATTAGGATTCCGGGTCGTGACATATGTGATCGCACCACAACCCACGCGATCACACTACTTCACCTACTCAACCTATGCGATCGAAATTCTAACCATGCGATCGCATAGAATAAAATTCCTGCCCCACTCTTTTATTCTACGGGATCATGGATGAATCCATGTGATCGCAGTGAAGGAATCATTGCTGCTAAAACACCAGAAAATAGCAAACTTCTTAAGGCCAAAAAGTGCCCGTTTGAGCATCCGAAATACACCCGAGGCCCCCAGGACCTCAACCAATCCTACCAACACGCCCCATAATATCATTCAAACTTAGTCGAGCCTTTGAAACACTAAAAACAACACGAAAACACCAAAACTACATCAAATTCAAGTCTATGAACTTTGAAACTTTTAAATTTCGCCAATGATGCCGAAACCAACCAAAACACATTCGATTGACCTGAAAGTTTTCACACATATCCAAAATGACATTACAATTCTGATGCAACTTCCGAAATCCCATTCCGACCCCGATATCCTATTTTCCACTACCGACCGGAATTCACCAAAAATTAACTTTCGCCAATTCAAGCCTAATTCTACACCGGACATCAAAACTTCATTCCGAAAACACTTCTAAGTCCCAAATCACCTAATGAATCTATCCGAGCCATAGAATCCACATTTTGAGGTCGTTTACTATTAAGCTAATTTAAGAGACTAAGTATCTCGGTTCTCACCACGACCACTCCGAACCCGAACCAACCGACGCAACACAACATAAATAGGTTAAGCAACATGTGATAAAGCATAAACGGGGGAAACGAGGATAATATCACGGAACGACCGGCCGGGTCGTTACGATCTCCTTATTACTCTTAAATTAATGAGTTCTTTAATTTGGATTTTAAAATCTTCTAAATCTTGATTTGTGGGTTCTATTGAGGCTGTTTTAATTATGTATTCTGGGTTGATTATATCTAATTTACACATAACTTTGTTATTTTCCCAGTGCTTTCGAGGTTTTTTTTCCTATTATCTCTATTTGTAACATAAGAGTCGGCTTTCCTGACCCACGCTATTGGGCGTCCTCACGACCTCAATTAGGATTCCAGGTCATGACAACATGGTATCAAAACACTAGGTTCACTTAGGTCTCACAAGTCACGGGCAAACCTAGTACAGTCTTCCGGATCGGTACGGAGACGTTTGTACTTATCTTCGGGAGGCTATAGGGTGTTAGGAAAACCTCTCCTTATTTTTATTCTATCGTGCAGTCAATGGTTTGCAAAATTTCGTTCTTCTATTCTCTCATAGATGGCGAGGACACGTACATCCGATGTTCCAGATCCGGGGGGCCACTACCCCTATTGTTCGTGGCCGGGGGAGGGCACCAGCCTAAGGTAAGGGATGAGGGCGTCCCCTAGCTATTCCAGTCGTACCACCAGAGGACCCCACCATAGTGGAGCAAGGTGAGGTGCCCCCAGCATTTTCTGCTCCAGTAGACTTTATGACGGCGCAAGGATTCCAGGAGATCATGGGCCGTATGATGCGATTCATGGACACTATGTCCCATGCTGCTGGTTTATTTCCAGCGGATCCTGCCACATCTCAGGTAGGAGGGGGAGCCCAGACCCCTACTGCCCAGGCTGCAAACCAGAAAACATCACTTCATCATACAACGGGTACATAGCCCGTGGGTGGAGCCCAGCCAGTAGCAGCAGCACCTGAGCTCAGACCAACTGCGTACGGTGATCCGCAAAAGTTAATGGATAGATGGACCCGATTGCACCCTCCTATCTTCAGGGGTGAAAAGGGCGAGGATGCCCAGGACATTATTGACAGGTGCAGGGACGGACTGCACAACATGAGGATACTGGAGTCCCATGGAGAGGACTGCACTACTTTCCAGCTTGAGGGCAGGGCCCGCAGATGGTGGCAGTCCTATATCCTGGGTAGACCAGCAGGTTCCCCTACCATCAGTTGCAAGCAGTTCACTCAGCTGTTCCTGGACAGATATATTCCACCCCCCGAGAGGGAAGAGCTGCAATATCAGTTTGAGCAGCTGGAGGAGGGGCAGAAGTCCGTGACAGATTACGAGGTCGGGTTTTCTGAGTTGTCCCGTCATGCCCTTATGATATTGCCTACTTATGCTGAGAGAGTGCGGAGCATGGCCTGAGAGGTGGATATGGGGACTCCTTATTAGCTTGTGTTCGAGATAGCTCGCCGGATTGAGGGTTATTGTTCGAGAGGCAGAGAGCAGGGTCATTAGGCTAAAAGGGCTAGATTTTAAGGAGATTTTAGAGGTTCCCTAGCCAGGGGTAGAGGTCAGTTCAGTAGATGCCCGTCTAGCAGGCCTCCATATTCAGCTCCTCCACCACCACACCGTGGTGATCCAGTGAGGCCCTATTTCAGCGCCATGATAGAGAGTTCCTATCGCTGACCAGCCATTCAGGGTTCCTCAGGCGGGTATTTCGGTCATCAGGGGTCTTCTATTCTTTACTTCAGTGCCATGCCAGAGATTTCTCATCGTCCTCTAGCTGTCCAGGGTCCTTCTTCAGGGTAGAAATCCATGCCACCAGTTAGATGTTATGAGCGTGGGGATCCAGGCCATATGAGGAGGACTTGTCCTAAGCTTCGGGACAAGGCCATTCAGTAGAGCTATCAACCTATATTTTCAGCGCTAGCGGTTCGTCCACCTAGAGGTGGAGGACAGACTGATAGAGGTTGTCCCAGAGGTGGAGGCCAGGCAGGGGGAGCTCTGCCAACCCATATTCATGCTAGTGGAGGTCAGCCAGCTCCTTTTCATTCTAGTGGGGCTCAGTATTCTGGTGCTCTAGCTAGATTCTATGTTATCCCGGCCAGATCAGATGCAGTGGCCTCAGACATCGTGATCCCATGTATTCTTACAGTATGTGGTAGAGATTCATCCGTGTTATTTGATCCAGGATCCAGTTATTCCTATGTTTCGGTCTTATTTGCTCATTTTCTGGATGTCCCTCGTGAGTCCTTGGGTTCTCCTATTTATGTGTCCACTCCTGTGGGTGATTCTGTGGTTGTAGACCGGATTTGTCGGTTCTGTGTGATTTTATTTTGAAGATTCGAGACTCGAGAGGATCTCTTATTGCTCGACATGGTTGATTTCGAGATTATTTTGGGGATGGATAGGCTATCTCCATATAATGCCGTGCTAGATTTCCATGCCAAGATAGTTACTCTAGCCATGCCTGAGTCACCTAGGATGTAGTGGAGAGGTTCCACAGTTAGTACCGCCAGCCGGGTTATTTCATTCTTGAAGGCTCGACATATGGTCGAGAAGGGTTGTCTGGCCTATTTTGCTTATGTGCGGGACAACACTGCCGAGTCTCCGACTATTGATTCAGTGCCAGTGGTTCGAGAGTTTGCCGATTTATTTCGTTTGGATCTTCCAGGCATGCCTCCGTATCGTGATATTGATTTCTGCATTGACTTAGCTTCAGGCACCCATCCTATATCTATTCCTTCGTACCGTATGGCTCCGAAAGAGTTGAAGAAGTTGAAGGAGCAACTTGAGGATTTGTTAGCTAAAGGGTTCATCAGGCCGAGTGTATCGCCGTGGGGTGCTCTAGTTCTGTTTGTGAAGAAGAAGGATGGGTCTATACGGATGTGTATTGATTACCGCCAGTTGAACAAAGTTACCATTAAGAACAAGTATCCTTTGTCGCGCATCGATGATTTGTTTGACCAGTTGCAGGGTGCTCGGGTGTTTTCTAAGATTGATTTGAGGTCGGGGTATCACTAGTTGAGGATTCGGGCTTCAGATGTTCCGAAGACTGATTTTCGTACGAGATATGGCCATTATGAGTTCCTGGTGATGTCATTTGTCTTGACTAATGCTCCAGTGGCATTCATGGACTTGATGAATAGGGTGTTCATGCCGTATATTGATTCCTTTGTCATTATCTTCATTGATGAAATTTTGATTTACTCACGTAGTCTGGGGGAGCACGAGCAGCATTTGAGAGTTGTGCTCCAGACTTTGCGAGAACAAAAGCTATATGCTAAGTTCTCCAAGTGTGAGTTCTGTTTGGATTTTGTGGCATTCTTGGGGGTGTGGTATCCGGAGAGGGTATCAAGGTTGATCCTCAGAAGGTTGAGGCGGTTCAGAGTTTGTCGCGTCCTACTTCATCTACGGAGATCAGGAGCTTCATGGGCCTAGCAGGCTATTATCGCCGATTTCTGGAGGGGTTCTCTTCTGTTGAAGCTCCATTGACTAGATTGACTTAGAAGAATGTCCCCTTTTGATGGTCTGACGAGCGCGAGGAGAGCTTTCAGAAGCTCAAGATAGCATTGACCTCAGCACCAGCTCTGATATTACCTTCCGGTTATGGGATGTATACTGTATATTGTGACGCTTCGCGGATTGGCTTGGGGTGTGTATTGATGCAGGAGGGGAGAGTTATTGCTTATGCTTCACGCCAGCTGAAGGTTCATGAGAAGAATTACCTTGTGCACGATTTGGAGTAGGCGGTGATTGTTCATGCTCTTAAGATTTGAAGGCACTACTTGTATGGAGTGTCCTGTGAGGTTTATAAAGACCACCGTAGCTTGCAGCACTTGTTCAGGCAGAAGGATCTTAATTTGAGGCAGCGCAGGTGGCTTGAGTTGTTGAAGGATTATGATATCACCATTCTTTATCACTCGGGCAAGGCAAACGTGGTAGCAGATGCTTGGAGCATGAAGGCGGAGAGTATGTTAGCCTGGCTTATATTGCAGCAGAGGAGAGACCTCTAGCCTTGGAC
Organism: Nicotiana knightiana; assembly: GCA_005239525.1. Taxonomy (NCBI): domain Eukaryota; kingdom Viridiplantae; phylum Streptophyta; class Magnoliopsida; order Solanales; family Solanaceae; genus Nicotiana; species Nicotiana knightiana. The sequence continues at coordinate 59,185 of ML433829.1, read as the reverse complement.
ATTCATTCCGTGTCTAATCGCCTAGTGAGATTAGACCTTTTAGAGCCTCGTCGAGTTCTTGCACATGTGGTTGCTCAGTCTTCGTTATTGGGGGAGATTAAGGCTCGGCAATATGATGATCCGTGTTTGGCTGAGCTACGAGAGACGGTGGTTCAGGGAAGGGCCAAGGAGATTATTATTGGCGGGGATGCTGTTCTGAGGCTTCAGGGCCACTTATGTGTTCCTAAGGTTGATGGATTGAGGGAGAGGATTCTAGAGGAGGCACACAGTTCTCGGTATTATGTTCATCCTGGTGCTACGAAGATGTATCGTGATTTGAAGCAGCATTACTGGTGGAGGCGAATGAAGAAGGACATTGTGGAGTATGTGGCTAGGTGTCTTAATTGCCAGCAGGTGAAGTATGAGCACCAGAGGCCTGGAGGCCTACTTCAGCAGATGCCCATTCCTGAGTGGAAATGGGAGCGCATCACTATGGACATCATGGTTGGGTTGCCCCGGACTTTGCGGAAGGTTGACGTTGTTTGGGTCATTGTGGATAAATTGACCAAATCGGCGCATTTCATTCCAGTAACTACGACTTATACTTCTGAGAGGTTGGCCCAGATCTACATTCGGGAGATAGTCTGCTTGGATGGTGTGCCGATGTCCATTATATCATATCGAGGTCCTCAGTTCACCTCGCATTTATGGAGAGCATTACATAGTGAGATGGGTACCCAGATAGATCTCATCACAACATTTCATCCTTAGACTGATGGTCAGTCGGAGCGTACAATTAAGATATTGGAGGACATGCTCAGGGCATGTGTGATTGACTTCGGGGGTTATTGGGACCAGTTCTTGCCTTTGTCGAGTTTGCTTACAGTAATAGTTACCAGTCCAGCATTGAGATGGCCCCACTTGTATGGTCGGCGATGTCGTTCTCCTATCGGGTGGTTTGACCCGGGCGGGGCTAAGTTATATGGAACCAACCTGGTGAGGGATGCTTTGGAGAAAGTGAAGTTGATTCAGGAGAGGTACCGCATAGCACAGTCCAGACAGAAGAGTTACGCGGATCAGAGGGCGCATGATGTATCATTTATGGAGGGAGATAGGGTCCAATTGAAAGTCTCTCCTATGAAGGGTATTATGAGGTTTGGGAAGAAGGGTAAGCTTTGCCCAAGGTTTATAGGTCCCTTCGAGGTGTTGAGGCGAGTTGGGGAGGTTGCTTATGAGCTGGCCTTACCTCCCAGTTTATCAGGAGTTCATCCAAATTTTTCATGTATCCATGCTCCGGAAGTACCATGCCGATTTCTCTCACGTGGTTTATTTCAACACTATTCAGTTGGATGAGAGGTTGGGATACGAGGAGAAGCCAATTTGTATTATTGATAGACAGGACCGCTAGTTGAGGTCCAAGAAAGTTTCTGCCATAAAGGTCCAGTGGAAGGGCCAACCAGCCGAGGATGCGACCTGGGAGTCAGATGAGGACATGTGGAGCAGATATCCACACTTATTCAGCACTCCAGGTATGATTCTAGACCCGTTCAAGGACGAACGTTTGTTTAAGAAGTGGAGAATATGACGATCTAACCAGTCGTTTTGCGTTATCGGACCCCGTTCCCCTAAATGAAACTTCCCATTGCGGCTTATTATGATTTATGACTTGCGGGGACTGGTGGTCCGGGATATGGAGGTGTTTAAAGAGCTATAGGAGCATTTGGTTCCTTAAGGTTGGCCTTTAAAGCCAAATTGGACTTCAGTCAATATTTTTAGTAAACGACCTCGTAATCGAGTTTCGACGATTCCGGTAGCTTCGTATGATGATTCAGGACCTGGGCGTATATTCGGAATGGGTTTCTAACGACCTGGGAGCATTTCGGCGCCCAATATTGACATAAGAGTTCCTTAAGTTCCTATTATGGTTTGGGATGTATTTTTGCGATATCGAGGTCCGAACGGAATTCTAAGAACGGGATAAGTCCCGTTATGTCATTTATGAATTGCCTGCAAAATTTGGTGTCATTCCGAGTAGTATAGGTCTTTTCGGCGCGTTGTTAGCGAAGTCTAGAAAACTTAAAGGTCCTAAATTTGGTTCTAGGGGTTTTGAGGTGTGATTTTGAATTTTAGCGTTGTTTGGGTGTTCCGAAGGCTCGAGCGAGTCCGTATTATGATTTGGGACTCATTGGTATATTTGGACGGGGGCTCGGGTGGGCCCAGGTGCCTCTCGGACACCACACGGGGCAAAAAAACCAGCTGTAATAGCTGATGGTCCACCTGTTCTGGTGTGACCGCAAGTGTGGTTGCCCAGTCGTAGGTGAGAGACCGCTTCTGTGGTCCCAGCCTCGCAGGTGCGACCCCTAAGGTCAGGCCAATTATCGCAGGTACGGATAAAACTCCGCAGGAGCGGAGCCGCAGGTGCGGGCCCAGGCATCCTAATCCATTTCCGCAAGTGCTAGGTTTTGCTCGCAGGTGCGAGACCGCAGGTGCGAAAACGCTGTTCAGACAGTGTGTTTTTATACTCAAGAATTAACTCATTACCCTTATCTTCATCTTCTTCCTTGTGGCGATTTCCACAATTTTATAGGGGAAAACGACATGGTCATTGAAGGTAAGTAACTTCCACTCTAATATTAGCTTCAAGCATGAAATAATAGCTTAATTAACTACCTAAATTAGTGGAAATTCAAGAATGGGGTAGTAGCCTAGGGCTTTCGATAATTTAAGAATTTACCCGTGAATTACCTATGAAATCAAGTAGAAATCGTATATTAATTACCCTTAGGCTATTGGTGAGTGTTTCCTTCGAGAATTTTTGGAATCCGAGCATGTGGGCCTGGGGTTGGATTTTACAATTTCTTCAAGAATGGGAAATTTACTAAATGAGTAGGAGAATTTCCATATTTTGAGCATAAATTATTGAATTTGTATAATATTTGGCTAGTTTCGAGTCCTCGGGTGTAGAGTTCGGTGTTTCGGGAGCATTCTTAGTCTGGGGAGTAGGTTCGACACGAGGTGGGTCTCCTTTCTAACCTTGTAAGGGGGAATTGTCCCCATAGGTGATTATAAGTAATTGCATGTCCTTATTTGCGGGGGCTACGCACGCACGAAGTGACGAGAGTCCGTGCGTAGCTACTACTATGTTATGTTGGGTAGTTCTAGGACTCACGAGCATGCTTACATGTGCCTTACATGTATCCCTAAACGTATTTTGAATTTCTTATTTTTCTTGATTTGGCATGAGAATATTAGGAAGTTGTGATCCATGATATATTACTTAGGTTCTTGCCTTAAACAATAATCTCTGATAATTCCCGAAAAATTGATGATTTTATGTATGTATACGGCCTCGCGTCACATGTATGATTCGTGGGCGGAATAGCACTACTATTATGTCAACCGCGTCGCATGATCGATTCGCGAGCGGGGTAATAGATGCATCTATGGTTCGAGCCGTCCGACCCTCGGAAGTGCACATATATTTTTTGCGGCGTTTCGGTCGTACGTGTCCGGCCTAATATGTGATATATGATTCGCTGGAAATTTGTTGTAATTATGCAAACTAGTTCATGTTAATAAGGGAATTTAGTACACTGCGTGTTAGTGAAATTTGACATGCAAAGGTAAATACAACTATATTTGATGATATATCTCTTGTGATTTCTACGACTATTATGCGTGCCTAGTTCTTATTAAATCATGTTATTTAGAAATGTTGACCCTAGTAAGTATCACGTCTACCTCTCGTCACTACCTCTTCGAGGTTAGGCGGGAGACTCACTGGGTACATATTTGTTTATGTACTCATGTTGCACTTCTGTACTTAATTGTACAGGTTCTGAGGCTGGTGCATCCGGTTATCAGACCGGATCTCGATTTTGATTTTAGTTGGACCCGACTTCACGGTGAGCTGCTTCTCCTGACGATCCTCGGCGGCACCTTGGAGTTTTATTTTGCTTATTTCCCGTCTATTCCTTTCGGACAGTGGGATTGTATATTATGTTTTGTATATTCTGTTAGTATGCCCGTAGGACTTGTGACACAAGTTCCTGGCACACGCGTAGTTGTTATTTTGATTTTCTGGTTTGTATATATACACATTTTGGCTCATTCCTCATCATGATTGTTTCGATTAAAATTGGCTAATTATCCTTGTCAAATCATGTTTTAACCTTCAAAAACTGAGTATATTTTAAAGTGTTTTAAACTAATAAGAAGGAACCTTTAGTAACTTAAGAGTCAACTTGCCTGACCTCGCTGTTGGGCGCCCTCACGACCTCAATTAGGATTCCGGGTCGTGACATATGTGATCGCACCACAGCCCACGCGATCACACTGCTTCAGCTGCTCAACCTATGCGATAAATTCTAACCACGCGATCGCATAGAACAAAATTACTGCCCCACTCTTTTATTCTACGGGATCACGGACGAAACCATGCGATCGCAGTGAAGGAATCACTACTACTAAAACACCAGAAAATAGCAAACTTCTTAAGGCCAAAAAGTGCCCGTTTGAGCATCCGAAATACACCCGAGGCCCCCAGGACCTCAACCAATCCTACCAACACGCCCCATAACATCATTCAAACTTAGTCGAGCCTTTGAAACACCAAAAACAACACGAAAATACCAAAACTACATCAAATTCATGTCTATGAACTTTGAAACTTTTAAATTTCGCCAATGATGCCGAAACCAACCAAAACACATTCGATTGACATGAAATTTTTCACACATATCCAAAATGACATTACGAATCTGATGCAACTTCCGAAATCCCATTCCGACCCCGATAGCCTATTTTCCACTGCCGACCGGAATTCGCCAAAAATTAACTTTCGCCAATTCAAGCCTAATTCTACACCGGACATCAAAAATTCATTCCGAACAAACTCCTATGTCCCAAATCACCTAATGAATCTATCCGAGCCATAGAATCCACATTCTGAGGTCGTTTACCAATAAGTGAACTCCCAGTTGACTTTTTCAACTATTAAGCTAATTTAAGAGACTAAGTATCTCGGTTCTCACCACAACCACTCCGAACCCGAACCAATCGACGCAACACAACATAAACAGGTTAAGCAACGTGTGATAAAGCATAAACAGGGGAAACGAGGATAATCTTATGGAACGACCGGCCGGGTCGTTACAATCTCCTCATTACTCTTAAATTAATGAGTTCTTTAATTTGGATTTTAAAATCTTCTAAATCTTGATTTGTGGCTTCTATTGAGGCTGTTTTAATTATGTATTCTGGGTTGATTATATCTAATTTACACATAACTTTGTTATTTTCCCAGTGCTTTAGAGGTTTTTTTTTCCTATTATCTCTATTTCAACCAATGTTTTTATTTTATTATCTAGATCTTTTTAATTTTTTATTATTCCTATTTTTCCTATTCCTGTTTTGGAATTATATAATTCTGTTGCGATGTCTATTAAGGTGTAAACTTTTTCTAGTATGTCTTTATCCTCATTTTCTTCTAATATTAAAGTTTTAGATTCTTTTTTATCCTTACAACATGTATTTTTATCTTTACATTCCTTACAACATTCTTTCTGGTTTTTCTGCAGGTTTTTCTAGCCTAAATGTAATCGTGTCCTTATCCTGGTTCCAGTTTCTACAGTTTGTACTGGTGTATGTGTAATATTTTTAAAAAATATTACTCCATCTCTGTTGAATTAATAACTACCATTGTTATGTATCATAAAATTTAATCATAGTACAAAATCTATATTTATATTTAAGTCTCTTACCCAGATTTTATCTACCTTCTAACTAGGTTTATAAAAATCTAATCATGTATTTATAAAACTAATTTTTGATTTATCTACATAATGTCTATATATATTATGAGTTCCGTCCATTTGCATAGCAGCAACGGGCTTATCTAAGGTTTTGATTAGGTTTGGTGGAACTATTTTCTTATTTATTATACATCTTGTACATCCAAATCTACTAAAGCTAACGTTTCTATTTCGTAATCCTCCATTTTGATTCATGCTAATATTTTTATTGTACTTAATTTTTTAACTTCGTTACATATCAGTGTGTCATAATTCTCTATTCTTATTAGTTCTTCATCGTGTGTGAATTCTGCTATATTTTTTTCGTCATCTTCTAATTTTTGTTTTCCCTTTTCCATTTTTTGTATTCTTTTTCTAATTCATTTATTCTTGTTTCTAATGCCATTAATCTTAAATTGAGAGTAGAATCATTTATTCCTTGGCATTTTTCTTCTTTATTTATTTTTGTCTTAACTTTTTTTTCTATACATAAGATGCATCCTTCTAGGTAACATGACGTACATTTTGCTCTTCTATTCCTACTAGGATACCATTTACATATAAAACACTGATTACTATCTAACCCTTTATTTTTTTCAAAATCATGATTACATTCTTCGGATATGTTTGCTAATGTATTTGCTTGTCTTTCTTCTAAATTTAGTTTTTCTAATCCTATCTCATTTAGTAATTCTTCTTTTTCTGACTCTGATGAGTCTATTTGAGTTTTTTCCTCTATATCTACACTTACTATAGAGTATATACTTTCATTATTTGATATATGTTTGTCTACATTTATTAAAGTTTCCTTAAAATCTTCTATTAGTTGTGAATTTCTTGTTTGATTATTAATTCTTTTCGGGCATGTATTGGCTAAGTGTTCGACACTTCCAGAGGTGAAACATTCAAATTTATTTTTATAATTTCTTTCTGTTCTATATTTCCTAACATGTCCATTTCTGTCTAGGGAAGGTTTTTTAGCTAATGATTTTCTAAGATAATAATTTTTTCTATTATATCCCTTGTTATATTGAGGTTTATTGCTATATTTTTTCTTTTTGTATTTATTCTTATCATAGCTTTGGGTTGTATATACGGTTTGTAACGACCCGGCCGGTCGTTTCGTGAGATTTTCCTCATTTCCCCCGTTTTTGCTTTATCATATGTTTCTTAGCCTATTTATGTTGTGTTGGCTCGGTTGGTTCCGGTTCTGAGTGGTCGTGGTGAGAATAAAGTCACTTAGTCTCTTAAATTAGCTTCATAGTAAAAAAATCAACTGGGAGTTGACTTGTTGGTAAATGACCTCGCAGTGTTGATTTTATGGCTCGGATAGCTTCGTTGTTTGATTTGGGACTTGGGAGTGTGTTCGGAATAAAGTTCTGATGTACGGTGAGGAATTAGGCTTGAATTGGCGAAAGTTAGTTTTTGGCGATTTTCGGTGGGCAGGGGAAAATAGGCTATCGGGGTCGGAATGGAATTCCGAAAGTTGGAGCAGGTTCGTAATGTCACTTTGGATATTTGTGCAAATTTTCAGATCAATCGTATGTGTTTTGTTGGTTTCGGCATCATTGGCGAAATTTAGAAGTTTCAAAGTTCTTAGGCTTAAATTTGATGTGATTTTGGTGTTTTTGGTGTTTCGAAGGCTCAACTAAGTTCAAATGAGGTTGTGGGATGTGTTTGTATGATTGGTTGGAGCCCAGAGAAGCTCGGGATTGATTTCGTATGGTTAACAGAGGGTTGGACTTAAGAATTTGTAGCAAAATTGATGCTGGTGTTACTTTACTGGTGTGGCCGCACCTACAAATGGGGAGCCGTAGGTGCAATGGCCGCAGGTGCGAAGGTCATTGCGCAGGTGCGAGAAGAGGTCAGGCTGGAGGAAGTCACAGGTGCGAGACATGGGCCACACCTGCGAAGCCGCAGGTGCGGGTGAGGCACCGCAAGTGCGAGATTGAACTTTTAGTGGAGTTGCGCAGGTGCGCACCTGGGACCGCAGATGTGCACCTGGGACCGCAGGTGCGGGTCCGCAGGTGCGAAAAATTGTCCGCATGTGCGGATTAATTGGGCAGGAGGTATAAATAGGTGCCTTCGCAAAATTTTGGCTTTTTTTTCATTTTTGCATAAGGGTTGAGCCAATTTGGGAGCAATTTGAAGGAGGAATTCGAGAGTCTTCAGCGGAGGTAAGTTTCTCGGACTATAAACTCGTTTCTATCTTATTATATGATGGATTAGGCTTGGAATTTATTGATTAATGGCATAAATTAGGGGTTTAGGGCTTGGGAAATTGAGACTTGTAAATTAAGGAATTTAGGAGTTGTTTGTGGTCGGATTGTGATGCATTTTATATGTGTAGACTTGGGAAGGGATAAGGATTCTTGTGACACGATTTTAATCGAATTTCGAGACGTGGGCCCGGGGCTTGTGTTGGGCAAATTTCGGGAATTGTGCTTAAAATTGATAGTTTTGATTGGGTTTTGTTCCTTTGGCGTATATTGATGATGTTAATCTTGTTATGGTTTGATTCGGAGCATTTGGGAACCAATTCGAGGGGCAAGAGCATCGCAGAGTAGTTTTTGGGCTGTTTTGAGGTAAGTAATGATTGTAACTCTAAACCTGAGGGTATGAAACCTCAGTATTTTATATTGTTTTGGTAAATGAGGTGATGCACATGCTAGGTGACGAGCATGTGGGCGTGCACCGATAGGGATTTCTACTTGGTCCGTCCCGTAGCGACTATTAAGCCGCGTATTCGATTTTAAACCTTATGATATCCTGTATTTGGAAATTTATACATGTTTATGGGCTGTGAGCCATGTTTGGGGCCTTGTGCCGACCTGTCTAGACCCTTAGAGGTACTTTTACACTATTCTCACACTATCCTGATTGAACAATTGTGAACTCAGTCATGTTTCTCACTTGTTGTTATTTTCACTATTATCACACTGTTTTGAAACTCCGAGAGGTATTTTGGGCTGAGTCCTGTGATGTCACGACCCAAAATCCTAACTTAGGTCATGATGGTGCCCAACGGTGGGTCAGGCAAGCGAACACTCAATTTACTAAGGGTTCTTTCTTATTATATTAAACATGTCATCATATACTCAGATTTTAAAACTTAAAACATAAATCGACAAAGATAATTAGCCAGTTTTTAATCAAAGCAGTCGTGAGGAGGCGTGAGCCAATATATATACAACCAGTAATCCATAATAACTATCACGTGTGTGCCAGGAACTAGTGTCACAAGTCCTACGGGCATACTAACGAATATACAAAAGATATAATATACAGTCCCACTGTCTGAAGGAAATAGATGGAAAATAAGCAAAAGAAACCCCATGGTGGTGCCGGAGATCGCCAGGAGAAAGCAGCTCACCGTGAAGTCAGGTCCGTCTATAATCAAAATCAAGCTCCGGTCCGACAACCAGGTGCACCAGCCTCAAAACCTTTACAATTAAGTACAGAAGCATAGCATGAGTACATAAATATATATGTACCCACTGAGTATTCCGCCTAACCTCTAAGAGGTACTGACGAGAGGTCAACATGACACTCACTAAGGTCCAACAATATAATTTAGCAGAATATGATGAAAACGGTAGGCATGTAAAGGCAATGAAGCAAAAAATATATATATAAGGCACTGGAATCCAAGGAAGTACTGAAAATAAATAAACAATTACTACTTCATCTTCCCCCAAATATCTATCAAATCAATGTCCATGAATTTAGTAAAAAATTATCATGCGCATACAGGGTAAAGACAACCGGCCGGAAACATAAGATAGTCGTGTCCATGCACTGCCGAGGGTCGAACGGCCTGAACCATAATTGCACCTTTCCATAAGGTACTCACATCTATGCACTGCCAAGGATCGAACGGCCCAAACCAAAAGTGCATCTTTGCCATAAAGTAATCATCTCTATGCACTGTCGAGGATCGAATGGCCCGAATCAAAAGTGCATCTTTCAATCCGCTGTGGTGTACGACCCATTCCCATAAGAGTGGGGGAAATCATACTCCGCTCACAGAATGTAAATTGTGAAACGGTCACATGCACACACACTATTCCTTTTTTAATTTACTTTTCAGTAAACAATTCCTTACAAATTTTCTCAAATTCCATGATCTCAGGGAAATAAGCCGCATGTAAAATTTAGTTTATTAAGCATATAGTTCGTATAAAGTAAAACACAAGGCATGATGTGGGCCTAACTACCCGGACATAATAATAATAGCCGCTAGGTACGGACTCTCGTCACTTTGTACATACGCAGCCCCCACAATTATCACATATAGCATTTAAATCACCTAGGGGGACATTTCCTTCTTACAAAGTTTGAAAGGAGACTCACCTCGTGTAGAATCTACTCCCCGGACCAAGGACGTGCCCGAAACTCCGAACTCTACACCCGAGGACTCAAAACTAGCCAAATGTTATACAAATACATCAATTTATGCTCAAAGTATGGATATTCTCCTACTTATTTAGTAGATTCATCATTCTTGAACAAATCCCAAAATTCACCCCGGGCCCGCACTTTCGAATTCCGAAAATTCACGAAGGAACCACTCACCCATAACCTAAGGATCGTTAATACATGATTTTTACTTGATTTCATAGCTAATTGACGGGTAATTCTCTAACTTCCCGAAAGCCCTAGGTTACTACCCAATTCTTGATTTTTGCTAATTAAGAAGGTTAACTTAACTAAGAATTCATGAATTAAACTAACTTTGGGGTAGAATTTGCTTACCTCTCAGTGGTTGGGTCGTGGAGCCCTTTTCCCAAGCTCTCAATGTGTTTTAATGGAGGAAGGAATGAAGAAAATAATGAAGAATCCCGTATTTAAGAAACACACTGCCTGACAGTGGTTCTGCACCTACGGCTCAAGGACCGCACCTGAAAAAAAAGGCTCGCACCTGCGGAGAGGAGACCACACCTGCGGCTCCGCTCCTGCGGAACTTTGTCCGCACCTGCGAGAAATGGGCTACCCACTGGGGTCGCACCTTCAAGGCTGGGACCACAAGAGCGGTCTCGCACCTGCGACTGGGCAACCGCACCTGCGGTCACACCAGAACAGGTGCACCATCAGCTATTTTAACTTGTTTTTTGGCCTCATGTGGTGTCCGGGAGGCACCTGGGCCCACCCGAGCCCCCGTCCAAATATACCAAAAAGTCCCAAATCATACTACGGACTCGCTCGAGCCTTCGGAACACTCAAAACAATGCTAAAACTCAAAATCACATCCCAAAACCCCTAGGATCATAACTTAAGAACTTTAAGTTCTTGAATTCGATAACAATGCGCCAGATCAACCTATACTACTCAAAATGATACCAAATTTTGCAGGCAAGTCATAAATGACATAACGGAACTATTCCCTATCTCGGAATTCCGTTCAGACCTCGATAACACGAAAAACACATCCCAAAACACAATAAGAACTTAAGGAACTCTTATTTCAATATTGGGCGTTGAAATGCTCCCGGTTCATCCGAAACCCATTCCGAACATACACCCAAGTCCACAATATCATACGAAGCTATCGGAACCGTCAAAACTTGATTCCGAGGTCGTTTACCGAAAATGTTGACCAAAGTAAAACTTGGCCTTAAAGGCCAACCTTAAGGAACCAAGTGTTCATGTAGCACTCTAAACACATACAAATCCCGAACCACCCACCCCCGCAAGTCATAAATCACAATACGCCGCTATTGGAAGTTTCATTTAATTGAACGGGGTCCGATAATGCAAAATGACCGGTCGGATCGTTACACGTGAGTTGAGATGAATTGCCCGAGTGGCTTGTGAGGATGACTGAGTGAGGCCGAGAGTCGAGTATGTGAGGATAGTTATGGATCGGGCTGCACGTTGAAAAATTATATATGTTATATATTACATAAAGATCGGGTTGCACGCCGCAACAATATAGATTACATATGAATCGGGTTGCACGCCGCAACAATATAGATTATATATGGATCAGACTGCCCGCAGCCGCAATATATATATTGTACATGGATCGGGCTGCACGTTGCAACAATATACATATTGGATCGGGTTGCACGTCACATAAGATATAGCTCTTGGGCCGTAGCAGCCCCTCCAGAGTCTGTACACCCTAGTGGGCACAATCGACTATTATACGGATCGAGATGCACGCCGTAACGTATGTTGTAAGGATCAAGTTGCACACCATAACGTAAATTGTAAAGATTTGCACGCCGCAACAGTATATATATAGTATTGGATCGGGCTGTTGGTCGCAGCAGTTATGTGTATTCATGGTACTTGTTGAGTACGAGTGTTTAGTGTGAGCATGAGATACTGATAGTGGAGTCACGAGTGACTGAGAGGCTTGCCCGAGAGGCTTTATTGTGAGTGATATTGTGTCCGAGGGGATTATATTCTATGAAACAACCATTTTCACTCTTTTTTATACTGAGCCTCTGATGATAATGTTGGACAACTGTTTTTATGAGAGATTTTTAAATGGAAACTGGAGTTTTATGAAATATTTGGAATGTAGATTCCTAACTTGATTTATTCATTTCCACTTTTACTCATTATATGGATTTACATGATTTATAAAGGGTCGTCACTACACTCAAGTTTTTAGTTACTTTGATTACTTACTGAGTTGGCGTACTCATGTTACTCCCTGCACCTCTGTGGGCAGATCCAGGTATCGGACCATCTCACTAGTTGATTTTTGGACGCGCTTGGAGTTTGTTCGAGGATCGAGGTAGCTTCTCAGCATCTCCAGCTCACCTACTTTCCTTTCCTCAGTTCATAGTTTTTGTCTTTTTTGCACTTCAGGTTTTTGTAGTAACAAGTCACCTTATTGTACATTGTACTTACCGTCCTAGATGCTCATGACAGTTGACTCCAAGTTTTGGGGAAGTGTATAAATTGTTCATCTCATTTTGCTGTTTTAAAATCTGCTAATTTTGGGAAATAATGAAATATTATGATAGTCTCAAATGGTTAGCTAGCCTAGTTCCATGATAGGCGCCATCACGGCCGGCTTGGAATTTGGGGTCGTGACAAATTAGTATCAAAGCCTAGGTTACATAGGACTCAATTGTCATGTGCAGGTTTAGTAGAGTCTTGCGGATCGGTACGGAGACGTCTGTACTTATCTTCGAGAGGCTGCAGAACCCTTATGAACAATCTCATTTCTCTTGAATTCTGTCGTGTCGTTTTGTTGATTATGGAAATATAAACTTATGTTGTTTCATTCTCTCACAGATGGTGAGGACTCGCGCTACTAATTAGGGTTATCAGCCACCAGCTAGATCAGCGAGGGGTCGAGACTGCAGTCGAGGCTGCAGTAGAGGTAGGGACCAGCCCGTGCGACAGCCAGGGTAGTACCAGTTGATCCCCCTACTATTCAGGATTAGGTTCCCGCCGCAGATGCTTCAGCAGGACGGGCTCAGGCATTGACAGTGCCTATTGTTATTCCGGATCTTCAGGAGACCTTGGTTCAGATATTGACAATATGTACCACCTTTGCTCAGGCAGTTGATGTATCTTCCACTGCTGCTACTTCTCAGGCCGGGCGATGCAGTCAGACTCCAGTTGCCCGGACACCTGAGCAAGTTACTCAGGGCCATCAGACACCGGGGGTTGTTCCAGCCCAGCCGGTTGCTCCAGTTCAGGACATCGTGGTTCCAGCTCTGCCAGATGATGAGCAGCGTAGGTTGGAGAGGTTTAGTAGACTTCAGCCTCCGACATTCAGTGGTGTTGAGGGCAAGGATGCAAGGGTTTTATTGATAAGTGTCAGAGGATGCTTCGTACTGCTGGGATTCTGGAGACCAGTGGGGCCTCGTTTGCTACTTCTTAGTTTTTTGGCACTGCTTTCACTTGGTGTGATATTTTGAGAGGCGTAGGCCTATTGGTTCAGCACCCCTCACCTGGCAGTAGTTCTCCACTATCTTCTTAGAGAAGTATGTACCCGAGTCTCACAGGGAGGAGCAGTGCAGGTATTTTTAGCAGCTCCGTCAGGGGGAGCTATCAGTGACGCAGTACGAGATGCGGTTTTCAGAGTTGGCTCGAGCACCACCAGTCCAGGGTTCCTCTATGCATGGTTCTCCTAGTGGCCATTCTGGTGCCAGGGGTTCCTTTCAGTCCCCGTCTCCAGCTCCATGGAGTTGTTGTGAGTGTGGAGGGTTCAGGCATATGAGGAGGTAGTGTCCTTATTTTCTTGGAGACCCATCTCAGCTGAGGAGCCAGCCTTCGACTTCAACTCCAGTTATTTCACCACCCACCCAGGCAGCCAGGGGTGGTAGTCAGTCAGCTAGAGGCCTCCCTAGAGGGGGAGATTGAGCAGGTGGAGGTCAGGCCCGTATGTATGCGTTTCGAGCCCAGGCAGATGCTATGGCCTCCAATGCAGTGATCGCAGGTATTGTCTCAGTCTGTCACTGAGATTCTTTGGCTTTATTTGACCCTGGTTCTACATATTCCTATGTTTCATCATATTTTGCCCATTTTCTGGATATGCCCCGTGAGTCTTTAGTTACATCTATTTATGTGACGAATCCGGTGGGCGATACTATTTTTGTGGACCATGTGTATTGGTCGTGTGTGGTATCTATTGGGGGTTTGGAGACCTGAGTGGACCTACTGTTACTCAGCATAGTCGACTTTGATATGATATTGGTAATGGATTGGTTATCTTTGTGTCCTGATGTTCTTGATTGTCACGCTAAGATCGTGACCTTATCTATGCTCGGATGTCCGCGGGTTGAGTGGAGAGGTTCTTCTGAGGTTGTGCCTAGCAGGGTGATTTCCTACCTGAAGGCCCAGCGCATGGTTGAGAAGGGATGTTTCGTATCTGGATTTTGTGAGGGATATCAGTTGTGAGACTCTCGCTATTGAAACCTGTGGTCCGTGACTTTCCGGATGTGTTTCCTATAGACCTTCCAGGCATACCACCTGAAAGGGACAATGATTTTCGTATTGACTTGGTACCAGGCACTCAGCCTATTTCTATTCCACCTTATCGTATGGCACCAGTGAAGCTAAAGTAGTTAAAGGAGTTTCTTCAGGAACTCCTAGATAAGGGGTTCATTCGGCCTAGTGTGTCACCTTTGGGTGCACCGGTGTTGTTTGTAAGGAAGAAGGATGGTTCTATGCATTTGTGTATTGATTACCGGTAGCTAAACAGAGTTACGATGAAAAACTGGTATCCCTTGCCTTGTATAGATGACTTGTTTGATGAGTTGCAAGTTTCTAGGGTATTTTCCAAGATTGACTTGCATTCCGGCTATCATCAGTTGAAAAATTGGGGGCCAGACATTCCGAAGACTGCTTTCAGGACTTAGATATGGTCATTATGAGTTCTTGGTTATGTCATTCGGGCTGACAATTGCCCTAACATCCTATATGCACTTGATGCACAGCGTATTCCGTCCTTATCTAGATTCTTTCGTCATCGTGTTTATTGATGATGTCTTGGTGTATTCCCAATATCGGGATGATCATCAGCAACATTTGAGAGTTGTGTTTCAGACCTTGAGAGAGAAGAGATTGTATCAAAAATTTCAAAGTGTAAGTTCTATCTTGATTCAGTAGCGTTCTTGGGGAATGTGGTGTCCAGTGAGGGTATTTAGGCTCATCCGAAGAAGGTAGAGGCGGTGCAGAGTTGGCCAAGACCGTCATCAGCTACCGAGATTCGCAGTTTCCTTGGTTTGGCAGGGTACTATTGCCGTTTCGTAGAGGGATTTTCATCTATTGCAGCATCTATGACTAGACTAACCTAGAAGGGTGCTCAGTTCAGGTGGACTGAGGAGTGTGAGGAGAGCTTTCAGAAGCTCAAGTCAACTTTGACTACAGCTCCGGTGTTGGTTTTGCCTACGGGTTCAGGTTCCTATACAATTTACTGTGATGCCTCGAGAGTGGCCTTGGAGCGGTTTTGATGCAGGACGGTAGGGTGATTGCCTACACGTCCAGACAGTTGAAGGTGCACGAGAAGAATTATCCAGTGCACGATCTTGAGCTAGCAACTATTGTCCAAGCCTTGAAGATTTGGCATCATTATCTATATGGAGTGCATTGTGAAATTGTCACTAATCACCGGAGTTTGTAGCATCTTAAGCAGAATGATCTGAATTTGCATCAGAGCAGATGGTTGGAGCTTCTCAAGGATTATGACCTCACTATTATATATCATCCGGGGAAGGCCAATGAAGTGGCCGATGCTCTGAGTCGCAGAGCGGAGATTTTGGGGAGTCTAGCCTACCTTCCATTAGCAAAGCGACCTTTAGCACTTGATTTTAAGGCTTTAGCGAGTCAGTTGGTAAGATTGGATCTATCAAAGTCCCCGTGGGTATTGGCTTGTGTGGCCTCCAGGTCTTATCTTTATGATCAGATTACAGCACGCTAGTGTGATAATCCACACTTGGGACAGGGTCCGTCGTGGTGATGCCAGGGATGTGGTTATTGGTGATGATGGGGTCATGAGGATGCAGGGCCGGATTTGTGTGCCCAATGAGGATGGACTTCGAGATTTGATTCTAGCTGACGCCCATAGTTCGCAGTATTCCATCCATCCAGGTGCCGCAAAGATGTATCAGGATCGAAAACAACATTATTGGTGGAGGCGGATTAAGAGGGATATTGTTGAGTTTGTGGCTTGGTGTCTCAACTGTCAGCATGTCAAGTATGAGCACCAGAGACCAGGTGGATTGGTTCAGAGATTAGATATTCCGGAGTGGAAGTGGTAGCAGATCACCATGGACTTCGTAGTTAGGCTTCCACAGACCTCGAGGAGGTTTGATGCTATATGGGTTATTGTGGATCAGCTGACCAAGTCCACGCACTTCATTCCTGTTGGTACTACTTATTCCTCTAAGCGGTTAGCTGATATTTATATCAGGGAGAATGTCCGATCGCATAGGGTTCCAAATTCTATCATTTCTGACAGAGGTACTCAGTTTTGGAGGGTCGTGCGGAGGGAGTTAGGTACTCAGGTTGAGTTGAGCACAGCGTTTCATCCTCAGACCTACTATTCAGATTTTGGAGGATATGTTGCATGCCTGTGTCATTGATTTTCGGGGTTCATGGGACAAGTTCCTGCCACTCGCGGAGTTTGCATATAATAACACTTATTAGTCGAGTATCTAGATGGCTCCGTATGAGGCTTTATATGGTAGGAGGTGCAGATCTCCGGTTGGTTGGTTTGAGCTGGGAGAGGCTAGGCTATTGGGCACACACTTGGTTCAGGATGCATTGGGTAAGGTGAAGTTGATTCAGGAGCGGCTTCGCACTATGCAGTCTAGGCAGAAGAGTTATGCAGACCTGAAGGTCCGAGATGTGTCTTTCATGGTTGGGGAGAAGGTGCTGCTGAAGGTGTCATCCATGAAGGGTGTTATGAGGTTCGGGAAGAGGGGAAAGTTGAGTCTCCGGTTCATTAGGCCTTTTGGGGTGCCTTAGAGGATTGGTGAGGTAGCTTATAGGCTTTCCTTACCTCCCAGCTTATCGAGTATTAATCCGGTGATCCATGTTTCGATGCTCCGGAAGTATGTTGGTGACCCGTCTTATGTTTTGGACTTCAACACCATTTAGCTCGAGGGTGATATGTCATACGAGGTAGAGCTAGTGGCTATTTTGGGTCCTCAGGTCAGGAAGCTGAGGTCTAAGGATATAGCCTCAGTGAAGGTTCAGTAGAGAGGGCAGCCGGTGGAGGATGCCACCTGGGAGACCGAGCGATAGATGCGGAGCAGATATCCTCACTTATTCGAGACTCCAGGTATGTTTGTAGACCCGTTCAAGGACGAACATTTGTTTAAGAGGGGAAGGATGTAACGAACCGGCCGGTTGTTTCATGAGATTTGCCCCGTTTCACCCGTTTCTGCTTTATCATATGTTGCTTAGCCTATTTATGTTATGTTGGGTCGGTTGGTTCGGGTTCTGAGTGGTCATGGTGAGAATAGAGACACTTAGTCTCTTAAATTAGCTTAATAGTTGAAAAAGTCAACTGGGAGTTCACTTGTTGGTAAACCACCTCGGAATGTGGATTTTATGGCTCGGATAGCTTCCTTAGGTGATTTGGGACTTGGAAGTGTGTATAGAATGAAGTTTTAATGTCCGGTGAAGAATTAGGCTTGAATTGGCGAAAGTTAGTTTTTGGCAATTTCCGGTCGGCAGGGGAAAATAGGCTACTGTGGTCGGTATAGAATTCCGATAGTTGGAGCAGGTTCGTAATGTCATTTTGGAAATGGTTGCAAATTATTAGGTCAATCGGATGTGTTTTGGTTGGTTTCGGCATCATTGACGAAATTTAGAAGTTTCAAAGTTCTTAGGCTTGAATTTGATGTGATTTTGGTGTTTTTGCGTTCTTTTTGGTTTTCAATGGCTCGACTAAGTTCGAATGAGGTAATGGGATGTGTTGGTATGATTGGTTGGGGCCCCGGGGGGCACGGTATTGATTTCGGATGGTTAACGGAGGTTTGGACTTAGGAATTTGCAGCAAAATTGCTCCTTGTGTTATTTTACTGGTGTGGGCACACCTGCGGATGGGGAGCCGCAGGTGCGAAGGTGATTGCACAGGTGCGAGAAGAGGTCAGGCTGGAGGATGTCACAAGTGCGAGGCATGAGCCGCACCTGCGAAGCCGCAGGTGCGGGTGAGGCACCGCAGGTTCGAGATTGGACTTTTAGTGGAGTTGCAGGAGGTGTGCACCTGGGACCGCAGGTGCAAAAAATGGTCCTTATGTGCGGATTAACTGGGCAGGAGATATAAAGAGGTGCCTCCGCGTAATTTTGGCATTTCTTTCATTTTTGCATGCGGGTTGAGGCAATTTGGGAGGAATTCGAGAGTCTTCAGCGGAGATAAGTTTCTCGGACTATAAACTAGTTTCTATGTTATTATGTGATGGATTAGGCTTGGAATTTGTGGATTAATGGCATAAATTTGGGGCTTAGGGCTTGATAAATTGAGACTTGTAAATTACGGAATTTAGGAGTTGTTTGTGGTCGGATTGTGATGCATTTTATACGTGTAGACTCGGGAAGGGATAAGGGTTCTTGTGACGCGACTTTCATCAAATTCCGAGACGTGGGCCCGGGGCTTGGGTTGGGCCAATTTTAGGAATTGTCTTAAAATTGATAGTTTTCGATTGGGCTTTTTTTCCTTTAGTGTATATTGATGATTTTAATCTTGTTTTGGCTGGATTCGGAGCATTTGGGAGCCAATTCGAGGGGCAAGAGCCTCGCAGAGTAGCTTTTGGGATGTTTTAAGGTAAGTAACGATTGTAACTCTAAACCTGAGGGTATGAACCCCAGATTTTTTATATTGTTTTGGTAAATTAGGTGACGCACATGCTAGGTGACGATCATGTGGCCGATAGGGATTGTGACTTGGTCCGTCCCGTAGTGACTATTAAGCAGCGTATTCGATTTGAAACCTTACGATATCCTTTATTTGCTAATTTATACTTGTTTATGGGATGTGAGCCATGTTTGGGGCCTTTTGCCGACCTGTCTAGACCCTTAGAGGTACTTTTACACTATTCTCACACTATCCTGATAGAACAATTATGAACTCATTCATGTTTCCCACTTGTTGTTATTTTCACTATTATCACATCGTTTTAAAACCCTGAGAGGTATTCTGGCTAAGTCCCGTGAGTTGAGATAAATAGCCCGAGTGCCTTATGAGGATGACTGAGTGAGGTCGAGAGCCGAGTATGTGAGGATAGTTATGGATCGGGCTGCACGCCGCAACAATATAGATTACATATGGATCGGCTGCACGCCGCAACAATATAGATTACATATGGATCGGCCTGCATGCCGCAGCAATATAGATTATATATGGATCGGCCTGCACGCCGCAGCAATATATATATATATATATATATTTATATGGATCGGCCTTCACGCCTGATGTGTGGTGATTTTACCACTCGTTTTAGCCTCTTTTCGTTAGATTTTGCATCTCTCAATGATAACATGAGGTCCTTTATAGCATATATTTTGGCATATCTTTGGCATTGTAAAATATATTTTTGAGTAGAGAAGAAGAGAGAAAACATTTGTGGAAGCTCGGGTTTGTACACACACTTGGGATTTAAAGATTTCAACCTTGTGGTTAAGGATTTCTTACCCATTTATGTTTGTTTCTTCACTTCCTTGATTTTTATTGAATATTTAAGTTTATAGTATTTGTTTCCAACACTTGAATCTTGTTTATGGGAATATTCATATTTAAAGTGTGGATTAAATACCTTGTTGTGCTTATGTATTGAATGATTTTTATATATTTATTAAGTGACTTATTGTTACTTTAATTATTGTTTTTCTTTAATGTTTCCAAAGGGATTATCTAACCCTAGGACTCGCCCATTAACTCTGAATTAATTTTGGAAAATATAATTTGGTGTTGGGAAAGATTAGTTAACAAGAACTTGAGGCTTTAACCATCATTTTATAGATTCTACCTAGGGATAGGATTGAACTACTTGTAGCCATATCCGGATGTGCTTAATCTCTTAATATGGTTAGGAATAATTCAATTAGGAAGTCTTATTAGTCTTTAGAATAAGCTAATTTAGAATTATTATCCGTGGCTAATTAACATAAACTCGATCATATTTGTAAAATCGTGAAATACATTGGATTTTACTTGAGTGTAAATCCCGATGCATTCATTCTTGTTTCCATTGATCATTTTACTTGATTTATAGGTTAGTTTATATTTTCGCATTTAGTTATAAACATTCTCAAAACAAAAATCTATTTGTTTGGCATTGTGCGATAAGTGATAATTATCTTACATTCCTAATCGCCTCCATATTGTTCTCTGTGGGATTCGACCCCAACCTTGTTGGGTTATTATATTTGACAATGGACTGCTTACACTATTTTAAGGTGTAACCACCACCACTGCCGGAGCCGGATCCTCCTCACAGCCTGCTGCATCAGAGGGTCCCTTTGGGGAGACGAACTCCCAGTTTGCTATCTTGCGGGGCCTCGTGTCTAAGCTCCCCACTGGGCCTTCCTCTTCCAGCCTCAGCCTCCACCTGAGTACTACTCCAGGGCTGAGATGCATCAGTATGTTGATACTCAGGACAAGATGGCAGCATCTATTTCACAGCTTGACATCGCCTACACCGTCCTGGCCAAGACACATGTTGACCTGAAGGAGTCATTTGACAACGAAAAGGAGAAAAATAAAAAGAAAGGTAAGCTCTTGGTCAAAGTGTGGAGAGGAGTCAAGGCAATCTTCAGGTGGGGGCAACCGAGCAAGAAGCTTCCAATTGCGGATGCTGATGACAGCGAGGACTACTCGTTCATGACCGATTGTGATGATGCCGATGCGGATTATGATAATGATAAGAGTTCTCAGCAGCATTGACCAGCCACTTCTCCTGCAGTCTGCTAGTCTGATGCAGACCTTAGGGAGACCCTCAAACTATTGTTCTTTATTTTTGATAGTGTGCAGTGGGGGCACTGCAATATATTTAGTTAGGGGTGGCTTTAGGAGCATATTGTATTAATTTGTGGATGTGCCCTTTCCGGGCTTCTTTATTGTATGGATATTGTGTGCCCTTGCCGGGCTTATTTTTGTTATATCATGTGCTATTGGTGAGCTTGGTGTGATTAGTTTATTTTTATTTTTCTTTCTTTACTTATCTTCTTTAGTAGCTTTTAGTTTGTATTATTTTTTCTTCTCTAGTATTAGTTGCTTTTATTTTAGTATGATCTTTAATAGTTTTGTTCTTTTAATTTTATCTCTATTGTAGTGTTTCCTTGGGTTTTCTTTAGGCTATTGTTCTTTCCCAAGGAACACTTTTGAAGTGAACCGGGTGACTTTTCCCTATGATAGATGGTATGACAACTTTCTTAAGGGAATTAGTCTTGTTTAGCTAGGATGAGACTTTTTGATTATTTGGTACTAAAGAAATTAGTCTCTTGTATGTGAAATGTGAATTAAGAGTACCCCTCCAAGTTTTGGTTTTGAATTAAAACAAGTAAGTTGCATGGTGAAGAATAATTTGTGACAAATTTTTGGCTCTTTTAGTGACTCTTTGCCTACTAGTTTGCATGATATTGCTCTAGATGCTCCTATTAAGAAGTGAACTTGATCCGTCTTGACTAGTTCATGTGCCATGTGTGTTATAATTTTTATAAATAATTCTTTCGTTTGCTTCATCGTATAGAACATGCCCGGTTAGTCTTTCAATGCTAATAATAATTACGTTGGTTGGAGAAATGAACTTAGGCATTCTTTGTGTTATTTGAAAAACCTCTTCTGCCGTTAAAGCATACCGTCGCATAAATATTATCACTAGTTACCCTATTTGAGCCTTTAACCTTTTCTCTGGTCGCCTCATTACAAACCTTTCCCATTTTGTAAAATAATTCCCTATTTTGAACCCGTCCCTCCTTGAACATTGAGAATGAGGCTAAAAGCCTAAGTTGGGGGTGTGGTATCAAGTTGGAAATTGGTAAGGTTGTATATTGAGTGTAGGAACCTATACATCAAAGTGTTCACATGAAATTATTCAAGCTCCAAAAGAAAAAAATAAAAAAATGACAGAAAAAAAAGACAACGAAATATTTGTATATATATGAATATGGAGCCTTGAAGAAAATTAGAGAGGTACTTAAAATGGTTCTACGTTAGTAACTAGGAGCCAATGGGGGCTATGTGGTTTGAAAAGAAACAAAGGGCAACAAGAAAGAAAAATGTGAGTAGTGTTCAAGGATGGTGTAGTCACTTGTACCCAAATGTTTATCCAACCTTTCCCTAAGCCTACATTACAAGCTTAAAAAGTCCTTATGGGATCTCCAACCGAATGTTCTTGAAAAGGCGATGAATTAAAATAAGGGCAAGCCTATGGCATGATATATTATAACACTTGAAATTCTTTGTGAAAGTGAGTGTCTTTGTGAATTTGTCCCTTGTGTAGTTCTTGTAAATATGGTGATTTTGGGAGTTTCTTTCTTGCGAGGGCACATAAATTAGGATGGATTGGTGAAATTGATATCTCCAGAAAAGAATGAGTTTAGCATATGTCGTAGAACAGTGTTTTTGAGTCACTCCTTGAGGCTTATTCTTGTCACTTGATTTTTTTTTGAAAATCCCTTGCATTTCTTGTAGTGGTTTTTAAATGAGGAGTTATTCGGGTAAGATGCATACTTGAGCCTAATTATTAGTACCAACAAAATCCATAAGTATAATGCTTAGTTGGAGAATGTGATTCGTAAATGCTAGCAATGCAATTTGTACTTGAAATTGTAGAACCTCATTGAGTTATTGGTTTTGATTTGCTTGAGGACAAGAAAAAGCTTTAATTTGGGGGTGTTGATGAGTGGTGATTTTACCACTCGTTTTAGCCTCTTTTAGTTTGATTTTGCATCACTCAATGATAACATGGGGTCGTTTATAGTGTGTATTGCTCGAATTTCAGGGAAATGATGCCATGAAGTGGTTGGTGTTGAATTGGATTGGAGTTGAGCACAAAGTGGTGAAAAATGAAAAAAAACCTCCAGTGATACCGCACCTGCAGACTCTAGGCCGCTGGCGCGACCTCGCACCTGCGAAGAATGGAACTCACCTGCAAAGAAGAGGTAAATTTTATAAAATCCCCACCTATGAAGTAGTTCACGCACCTGCGGAACCGCAGGTGCGACGTTTCATCCGCATCTGCAGAAATTGCTCACGATACCCAGACTCGCAGTTGTGATGGTGAGTCCGCTTCTGCGGAACCACACCTGCGAGGAATCTTCTGCAGGTGCAGTCAACGGGCATCAGGACTGTACAGAATTGTAAAATCACATTTTCTTATTCCCAACTCACATATACTCGACCTAGCAGATCTTTTGGCATATCTTTGGCATTGTAAAATATACTTTTGAGTAGAGAAGAAGAGAGAAAACATTTGTGGAAGCTAGGGTTTGCACACACACTTGGGATTTGATGATTTCAACCTTGTGGTTAAGGATTTCATACACATTTATGGTTGTTTCTTCATTTCCTTATTTGTATTGAATATTTAAGTGTGTAGTATTTGTTTCCAACAATTGAATCTTCTTTATGGGAATATTCATATTTAAAGTGTGGATTAAATACCTTGTTGTGCTTATGTATTGAATGATTTTTATATATTTATGAAGTGAGTTATTATTACTTTTATTATTCTTGTTATTTAATGTTTCCAAAGGGATTAGCTAACCCTAGGACTCTCCCATTAACTCCGAATTAATTTTGAAAAAGATAATTTGGGGTTAGGAAAGATTAATTGACAAGAACTTGAGGCTTTAACCCTAATTTTATAGATTCTACCTATTGATAGGATTGAACTACTTGTAGCCATATCCGGGTGTGCTTAATATCTTAATTGGGTTAGGAATAATTCAGTTAGGAAGTCTCATTAGTCTTTGGAAAAGGCTAATTTAGAATTATTATCCGTGGCTAATTAACATAAACTCGGTCATATTTGTAAAATCATGAAATACATTTGATCGTTAATTGAGCGTAATACCAGATGCATTCATTCTTGTTTCCATTGATCATTTTTACTTGCTTTCTAGGTTAGTTTATATTTTCGCATTTCGTTACAAACATTCTCAAAACAAAAATCTATTTGTTTGGCATTGCGTGATAAGTGATAATTCTCTTACATTCCTAATCGCTTCCATATTGTTCTCTGTGGGATTCGACCCCAACCTTGTTGGATTATTATATTTAACAATCTACCGGTTACACTATTTTAAGGTGTAATTTGAGCGTATCAACTCCACAACAATATACATATTGGATAGGGCTGCACGCCGCAGCAAATATAGCACTTGGGCTGTAGGAGCCCCTCCGGAGTCTATACACCCCAAGTGGGCGCAGTCGACTATTATATGGATGTGCTGCACGCCGCTTCGTATGTTGTAAGGATCGGACTGCACACCACACCAGTACATATATATATATATATATATACATACATATATATCGGATCGAGTTGACCGTTGTGTGTTTTCATGGTACTTGCTGAGTACGAGTGTTTAGTGTGAGAATGAGATACTGATAGTGGAGTCACGAGTGAATGAGAGGCTTGCCCGAGAGGCTTTATTGTGAGTGATACTGTCCCCGAGGGGCTTATATTCTCTGCAACTACTGTTTTCACTCTTCTTTATACTGATCCTCTGATAATAATGTTGGACAAATGTTTTTATGCGAGATTTTTAAATGGAAACTGGAGTTTTATGAAATATTCGGAATGTAGATTCCTGTCTTGATTTATTCATTTCCACAGTTACTCATTATATTGATTTACATGATTTATAAATGTTCGTCACTACACTCAAGTTTTTAGTTTCTTTGATTACTTACTGAGTTGGCATACTCATGTTACTCCCTGCACCTCTGTGTGCAGATCCAGGTATCGGACCATCTCACTAGTTGATTTTTGGACGCGCTTGGAGTTTGTTTGAGGATCGAGGTAGCTGCTCAGCGTCCCCAGCTCACCTACTTTCCTTTCCTCAGTTCATAGTTTTTGTCTTTTACACTTTAGGTTTTTGTAGTAGCAAGTCACCTTATTGTACATTGTACTTACAGTCCTAGATGCTCATGACAGTTGACTCCAAGTTTTGGGGAAGTGTATAAATTGTTCATCTCATTTTGCTGTTTTAAAATCTGGTAATTTTGGGAAATTATGAAATATTATGATAGTCTGAAATGGTTGTCTAGCCTAGTTCCATGATAGGCGCCATCACGGCCGGCTTAGAATTTGGGGCCGTGACACAGTTGATTTACGAAAACTCATATTATTCTATTTTAGTTATTTTTGTGTTTGTATATTAGTACACTTTTCTTGTAATATTTCCATTATATGTTGTATTTTATGTCATATGAACCATTTTTGCATTTTGGTTTTGTATTACTCTCTCTTTTATACCATCGTTCTTATATTTCTCTGCCTAGAACTCCTGGAAATTTATTAAATAATTTTTTACCTAATTCTTGATCACCTCTGGAAACTCACGGACTATGGGCACAGATTCCATAGAATGAACCTCGGCACTAGAATCACGAACATAAGCCAAATAGGCGAAACACCCCTTCTCAACCATGCGCTGAGCCTTCATATATGAGATAACCCTGCTGGAAGAATGACCAGGGGTCCCCCTCCACTCCAATCGAGGCAGCATCGATAATGCTAATGTCACGGTCTTGACATGACAGTCCAGTATGGCATGATAAGGCGACACCCAATCCATCCCTAAAATAACATCAAAATCTACCATATCCAGGAGCATAAGATCTACACTGGTCTCAAGACAAACAATAACCACTACGCATGAACGGTAGACACAATCTACTACAATAGAATCACCCACCAGTGTAGACACATATACATGAGTACTCAGATAATCACAAGGCATAACTAAATAATGAGCAAAATAATATGACACATAGGAATATGTGGACCCTGGATCAAATAAAACTGAAGCATCCCTGCTACAAACTGAAACCATACCTGTGATAACTGCATCGGAGACCTCAGGTCTGGCTGGAATAGCATAACATCGGGGTTGAGCCCCACCAATCTGAACTACATCCCTGGGACGGCCTCCTACTGGCTGACCTCTACCTCTAGCGGCCTCGCCTCCACCCCTAACACCTCGACCCCCACCTCTAGCTGGCTGAGCGGGCGATGGAACACCTGGTACTGGAACCATGGCACGAGAACCCTGGTGCTGAGAACTGCTCGAGGCTCTCGGTAATAATCTAGCAATGTGCCTCTAATCACCACAAGTATAACAAGCCCTCACCTGCTGAGGTTGTTGACCCTGAAACTGACCCAGACGACCTGAGTAACCAACCTGAATCGGCAGTGCACTGATAGGTGATGATGGTGCACTGTAGGACAACTGATCAGAATACTGCATATGAGAACCACGGCCACCTGGAGCACTGCGAGAAAATTGAAGTGCCGAATGAAACGGCCTAGGAGGATGGCCCCTACCGAAATAATCCCTACCTCCAGATGAGGCGCCACTGACCCTGCCAAAATGACGGGGTCTCTTGTTAGAACCCTGACCACCCCCTTGCAACAGAACCATCTCAACTCGTCTGGCCATATTGGCTGTATCCTGGAAAGAAATCTCACTCCCTATCTACTTGGCTATCTGCAATCTGGTCGCCTGAGCTAGCCCCTCAATAAATCTCCTCACCCTCTATCGCTCGGTGGGAAGTATCATAATAGGACGCCGGGCCAAGGTAGCAAATCTGTTCTCGTACAGAGTGACAGTCATAGAGCCCTACTTGAGATGCTCAAACTGCCTCCGTAGATCCTCTCTCTGAGTGATAGGAAGAAACTTCTCCAGAAATAGCTGAGTAAATTGGGCCTAAGTCAAGGCCGGTGATCAAACTGGTCTGGCAAAACAATAGTCTCTCCACCAAGTCTTGGCGGGACTTGATAGACGAGAGGTAGCAAAGTCGACCCCATTAGTCTCCACTATCCCCATGTCCTGTATAACCTCATAGCAGCTATCCAAATAGTCTTGGGACGCTTCTAAAGATGCACAACTATAAGTAGTAGTGAAAACCTTGGTGAACCAGTCCAACCTCCACAAAGCATCAGCAGACATAGCTGCTCCATTACCGGTCTGATCCATAATACCTGGCTGAAATACCGCAGTTGGCTGAGCTACTGGAGTCTGAAACTGAGGAGCCAACTGCTCCATAGTGCGAGTAGCGGGAGTTTGGGTTCCTCCCCCAGCCTGAGAGACGGGTGGTGCTGCAGGAAGCAAACCAGCCTGAGCGACACTCTCCATGAGGCCCACTAGACGGACCAGAGAATCCTGGAGTACTTGAGTGGAAATGAACCCCTCGGGGACCTGAGCTAGCCTAACCGGGACTGTCTGGGCAGGAACCTCATCAACAAACTCTACCTGAGGCTCCGCCACTAGGGCTGCTGTTCTGGGCTGAGCTCTGCCCCCGCCTCGGCCTTTAGCACGGCCTCGGCCTTGTCCTCGTCCTCTCCCTCTCGTATGAGCTGCAACTGGAGGCTCGAGCTGCCGATTAGTGGATGAAGAAGCACGGGTTCTCGCCATTTGCAAGACAGTAGAATAGAAATTCAGTTAGCATTTAAAACTAAATTTGCACGACAGAGAAGAATAGATGTGAAGCTATTCCAAAACTCTGCAACCATAGGGGATAAGCATAAACGTCTCCATACCGATCCGTCAGACTCTACTAAGCTTGTCTGCTAATTTTTGAGACCTAGACAACCTAGTGCTCTGATACCAACTTGTCACGACCCGAATTTCCCACCGTCGGGACCGTAATGGCGCCTAATGTTGAAACCTATAGGCAAGCCAACGTAAATATTCAATTTATATTATTACTTTATTATTACCAAATAGTATGCGAAACGACAACACTAACATAGATAGAAGTACGAATTGGAGCAAGGTATGTAAACCCAATGTACGCCTTTACGCAATTTCACAAAAACCAATCCCACAATTTTGTAGTCACAAGCTCACGGACTATCTACGAATAATACTTATAACGGTCTGAATGAAATAAGTACATTTGTTTCTGAAATTACTAGAACAGAATACAAAAGAAGTAGGAAGGGACGCCAAGGCCTTCGGACGCCTGCAGGACTATCTCGGGGTCTCCACTGGACTGAAGGCAGCAACCCCGATCTATGGTCTGTAGGGTTCTACACTGGGATCTGCACAAAAGTGTAGAGTGTAGAATCAGTACAACCGACCCCATGTACTGAGTAAGTGTTGAGCCTAACCTCGGCGAAGTAGTGACGAGCCTAGCATACGACAATCAAAGTCAACATGTGCAGTTTAATAGTATACGGAGAAAAATAATACAATGAGAAATAAACAGTTAAGCATAAGGGGAAAGGGGAACATGCTGAGGGGAGGAACTATCAAATAATGGAAGTAACAAGGTAAGGCGCAATTTAGATATCAATTTAAGCAACAGAATAGTAATACGCAAACAAGTGCACGACATCACCCTTCGTGCTTTTACTCGCGTCCTCACCATCAGAATCAATATATTCGGCACGGCATCACCCTTCGTGCTTTTACCTAACAATATCATGGCACGGCATTGTCCTTCATGCATTATCTCTCATATCATGGAACAACATCACCCTTCGTGCTTTTACAATCACAATATCGACACGGCATCACCCTTCGTGCATTAACATTTACTCAAAATCTCACGCACGGCATCACCCTTCGTGCTTTTACAGTCTTCCTCACCCAAACACATCAAATGGTAGCAATCTAACAAAGAACATTAACGGAGTGAACAAAAATAAACCATAACATCCCGGCTAGGGAGTCAACAGTGGAATTAATACCATCCCGGCAAGGGTAAACAGCTATATCCAATCTCACTTACTACATAATTTCACATAAAAATCTTCAACCGAAAACCAATACTCAACACTACTCAATATCAAGGAAATTCCCACCAACATGGATAACTATAAGGTGAAACTCAAATATTACTTACGAAAAACCACATAAATTACAATATTCGACTCACGGGCATGCTTGACACCAATGTATAGGTACTCGTCACCTCACATATACATTGAACATGATACTTACACGTAGAAATTAGGACACAACACATATTCCCTCAAACTAAGGTTAAGCCAAACACTTACCTCAAATTCCACGACCAAACTCAAGCCTCAATTACCGCTTTCCCTTTTGAATGTGACTCCAATTCACTTGTATCAAGACATATTCAACTCACTAACATAATAAATGCCAAACAAATTCCATCCCAATACTAAATTGTAGGTTTTACATAATTCTTTCCAAAAGTCAAAAAATCGACCCCGGGCCCTCTTGGTCAAAACACGAGGTTCGAACCAAAACCCGATCACCCATTCACCCACGAGCCCGAGTATGTAATTAGTTTAGAAATACGACCTCAAAATGAGGTCTAAACTCCAATTATTCAAAAATCCCTAACTCTACCCAAATCCCCAATTTTCTACCGTTAATACCCTAGAATTCTTTATAAAAGTTGATGAAAATCGTTAGGAAATTGAAGGAAACTAGTTAGGGGTCACTTACATACGATTTGGGAAGAAACTCTCTTGAGAAAATCGCCCTTGGTCTCCTATTTTGGTGAAGAAATGAAAAATTAAATCGGATGAAGCGTCTAACTTAAACACACTGCCCGACCCTCACACCTGCGCTTTCGCAGGTGCGGAAAATCCATCGCACCTGCGAAAATGGTCAAGGCCACTGGGGGTCGCACCTACGGAGGTGCATTCGCATCTGCGGAACCGCTTCTGCGGAGCTTATGTCGCACCTACAAAAAGGGGCTGGACCGCACCTGCGGTCTCGCACCTGCGGCCCTAGGCTAGCAGGTGTAGGCACACAAGAACTTGTGCACCACCAGTGATTCTTCAACTCTAAACACCCCGGAACCTACCTGAAACTCACCCAAGCCCTCGGGCTCCAAACCAAACATGCACACTACCTCAAAAACATCCTACGGACTTACTCGTGCGATCAAATCGCCAAATTAACATCTTAAACAACGAATTTAGCATTAAAATCAAAGAAAAATTCCAAAACTTCCAAAGTATCAAATTTCACAACTACGGGTCCGAATCACATCAAATGACCTCCGTTTCTTAACAAATTTTACAGACACAACTCAAACATCATATTGAACCTGTATCGGGCTCCGGAACCAAAATACGGGCCCGATACCATAAATTTAAAATATAACCAAATTTCCAAAACCTCTTATATTTCCAGTAAACAATTTCTTTCAAAAATTCATTTCTCAGGTTTGGGATCTCGGAATTCAATTCCGGGCATATGCCCAAGTCCCATATTTTCCTACGGACCCTCTGAGACCGTCGAATCACGGGTCTGGATCCGTTTACCCAAAATGTTGACCGAAGTCAAATTAAATTTAATATTAAAGGCAAATTTAGCATTTTCCTCAGTTTTTCACATAGAAGCTTCCCGAATATACGCTCGGGCTGCGCACGCAAAATGAGGTGAGATAAAAGGAGGTTTTTAAGACCTTGGAACACAGTTTTGACTTATAAAACAAGGGATGACCTTTCGGGTCATCACATTCTTCACCTCTAAAACAATCATTCATCCTCAAACGGACATAGAAAAGTACCTGAATGAGGGAAAAGATGGGAATAACGACTTCACATATCGGACTTGGACTCCCAGGTAGCTGCCTCGGCAGGCTGACCTCTCCACTGGACACGAACTGAAGGGTAACTCTTCGATCTCAACTAACGAACCTGGCGGTCTAATATGGCTATCGACTCCTCCTCATAGGCGAAATCCTTGTCCAACTGGATACTTGTGAAATCTAACACATGAGTTGGATCTCCGTGGTACTTTCAAAGCATAGACATATGAAACACCGGATGCACAGCTGATAAATTCGGTGGCAACGCAAGTCTGTAGGCTACCTCTCCCACTCTGTCAAGAATCGCAAATGGACCAACGAATCTAGGGCTTAGCTTGACCTTCTTCCAAATCTCATGACGCCCTTCATGGGCGATACCCGAAGAAATACCTGCTCCCCAACCATGAATGCCAAATCACGAACTCTGCGGTGGTCATAACTCTTCTGCCTGGACTGAGTTGTACGAAGTCTATCCTGAATGATCTTAATCTTATCCCAGGCATCCTGCACTAACTCTGTACCCAGAACCCGAGCCTCTCCCGACTCAAACCACCTAACGGCGACCGACACCGCCAAGCATATAATACCTCATAAGGAGCTATCTGAATGCTCGACTGATACCTGTTGTTGTAGGCAAACTCAGCTAATGGAAAGAACTGATCCCAAGAGCCTCCAAAGTCAATGACACATGCTCGTAGCATATCCTCCAAAATCTGAATAGTACGCTCGGATTGTCCGTTCGTCTGAGGCTGAAATGTTGTGCTCAACTCAACCCTCGTGCCTAACTCACGCTGAACTGCCCTCAAGAAATGAGAGGTAAACTGCGTACCTCAGTCAGAAATAATAGACACGGTCACATCATGAAGAAACAATCTCCCTAATGTAGATCTCTGCCAGTCTCTCCGAAGAGTAGAAAACTACCACATGAATGAAATGCGCTGACTTGGTCAGCTTATCCACAATGACCCATACTGCATCAAACTTCCTCTGAGTCCGTGGGAGTCCAACAACGAAATCCATGGTGATACGCTCCCACTTCCACTCAGGAATCTCAATCTACTGCATCAATCCGCTAGGTCTCTGATTCTCGTATTTTACCTGCTGACAATTCAAGCATCAAGCTACACCACAATATCTTTCTTCATCCTCCTCCACCAATAATGCTGCCGCAAATCTTGGTATATCTTTGCGGCGCCTGGATAGATAGAATATCGGGAACTATGGGCCTCCTCTAATATCAAATCACGAAGTCCATCGACATTGGGTACACAAATACGACCCTGCATCCGTAAAGCTCCATCATCGCCAACTATAACATGCTTGGCATCCTAGTGCCGGACCGTATACCTAAGGACACACAAATAAGGATCATCATACTGTCGGTCTCGAATATGATCAAATAATGAAGAACGAGCAAATGTATAAGATAGAATACGGCCGGGATCAGAAACATCCAATCTCATGAACCGGTTGGCTAAAGCCTGAACATCCAAAGGAAGCGATCTCTCTCATACCGGAATATAAGAAAGACTACCCATGTTGGCTGACTTCCTACTTAAAGCATCGGCTACCATATTGTCCTTCCCCAGATGATATAAGATGGTGATGTCATAGTCTTTCAACAGCTCCAACCATCTCCTATGCCTCAAATTCAAGTCCTTCTGCTTGAACAAATATTGCAAACTCTTGTGATTCGTGAACACCTCACAAGACACGCCATATAAATAATGCCTCCAAATCATCAGCCTGTGAACAATGGCTGCTAACTCCAAATCATGAACTAGATAATTCTTCTCGTGGATCTTCAACTGACATGAAGCATATGTAATAACCTTGCCTTCCTGCATCAACACTGCACCAAGTCCAACTCGAGATGCATCATAATACATAGTATATGTCCCTAAACCTATGGGCAAAACCAACACAGCGGGTCGTGGTCAACGCTTCCTTGAGCTTCTGAAAGCTCGCCTCACACTCATCTGACCACCTAAACTGGGCAGCCTTCTGAGTCAGCCTGGTCATCGGGTCTTCAATAGATGAAAAGCCTTCCACAAACCGACGATAGTAACCTGCTAAGCCCAAGAAACTCCGAATCTCTGTAGCTGACGTGGGTCTAGACCAATCCTTGACTGCTAAAATCTTCTTGGGATCCACCTGGGTACCTTCTGCTGATACAACATGACCCAGGAAGGCAATTGAGCTCAACGAGAACTCACACATAGAAAACATAGCATACAACTAACTGTCCTTGAAAGTCTAAAGAATGACTCGAAGGTGCTGCTCGTGCTCCTCCCGGTTGTGGGAATAAATCAGAATATCATCAATGAAGACAATCATGAAGGAATCCAAATAAGGCCTGAACATTCGGTTCATCAAGTCCATGAAAGCTGCTGGGGCATTTTTCAACCCGAATGACATCACTAATAACTCATAATGGCCATACCGAGTGCGAAAATCTGTCTTAGGGACATCAGATGCCCTAATCCTCAACTGATGGTAGGCAGATCTCAAATCGATCATCGAAAATACCTTGGCACCCTGAAGCTGATCGAATAAATCATCAATTCACGGTAATGGATACTTGTTCTTGATGGTAACCTTGTTCAATTGCCAATATTCTATACACATCCTCATCGACCCATCCTTCTTGTAAACAAAGAACACCGGCGCACCCTAAGGCGAGACACTAGGCTTAATGAAGCCTTTATCAACCAAATCCTGAAATTGTTCTTTCAACTCCTTCAACTCTAGCGGGGCCATACGATATGGCGTAATAGAAATGGGCTAAGTGCCCGAAGCAAAATCAGTTCAAAATTAAAAATCCCTGTCGGGTGGCATACCCGACAGGTCTGCAGGGAACACCTCTGGACACTCACAGACTATGGGCAGAGACTCCAAAAAAGGAACATCGGCACTAGAATCACGAACATAAGCCAAATAGGCCAAACACCCCTTCTCAACCATGTGTCGAGCCTTCATATATGAGATAACTCTGGTGGAAGAATGACTGGGGGTCCCCCTCCACTCAATTCGAGGAAACCCCGATAATGCTAATGTCACAGTGTTGGCATGACAGTCCAGTATGGAATGATAAGGCGACAACCAATCCATCCCCAAAATAACATCAAAATCTACCATGCCCAGGAGCAGAAGATCTACACTGGTCTCAAGACCACCAATAACCACTACACACGAACGGTAAACACGATCTACTACAATATAATCACCCACCGGTTTAGACACATATACAGGATTACTCAGAGAATCACGAGGCATACCCAAATAAGGAGCAAAATAAGTTGACACATAGGAATATGTGGACCTTGGATCAAATAAACCTGAAGCATCCCTGCTGCAAACTGAAACCATACCTGTGATAACTGCATCGGAGGCCTCAGCCTCAGGTCTGGCTGGAATAGCATAACATTAGGGTTGGGCCCCATCAGTCTGAACTACATCCCTGGGACGGCCTCCTACTTGCTGACCTCTACCTCTAGCGGCCTGGCCTCCACCTCTAACAGCATGACCTCCACCTCTAACACCTAGACCCCCACCTCTAGCTGGCTTAGCGGGCGGTGGAACACCTAGTACTGGAACCTTGGCACGAGAACCCTGGTGCTGAGAACTACTCGAGGCTCGAGGGCAAAATCTAGCAATGTGCCTCTGATCAGCACACGTATAACAAGCTCTCGACTGCTGAGGCTGCTGACCCTGAAACTTACCCTGACGACCTGAGTAACCACCCTGAAAACCCTGAATTGGCGGTGCATTGATAGGAGCTGATGGTGCACTATAGAACAACTTATCAGAATACTACATATAAGAACCACGGTACCCGGAGCACTGCGAGAAAACTAAAGTGCCTAACGAAACGGCCTAGGAGGATGGACCATACCCAAAGAATCCCTGCGTTCAGATGAGGCACCACTGAACCTGCCAAAATGACGGGGTCTCTTGTTAGGCCCCTGACCAACCCTCTGTAACAGAACCATATCAACTCGTCTGGCCACATTGGCTGCATCTTGGAAAGAAATCTCAATCCCTGTCTCCTTGGCCATCTGCAATTTGATCGGCTGAGCTAGCCCTTTATTAAATCTCCTCACCCTCTCTCGCTCGGTGGGAAGTATCATAATAGCATGTTGGGCCAAGGTAACAAATCTGGTCTCGTACTAACTGACGGTCATAGAGCCCTGCTGGAGATTCTCAAACTGCATCTGTAGATCCTCTCTCTGGGTGATAGGAAGAAACTTCTTCAAAAATAGCTGATTTAACTAGGCCCAACTCAAGACCGGTGATCCAACTGGTCTAGCCAAATAATAGTCTCTCCACCAAGTCTTGGCGGGACCTGACAGACGAAAGGTAGCAAAGTCGACCCCATTATTCTCCACTATCCCCATGTTCCGTAGAACCTCATGGCAGCTATCCAAATAGTCATAGGGATCCTCTGAAGATGCACCGCTATAAGTAGTAGTGTAAAGCTTGGTGAACCTGTCAAACCTCCACAAAGCATCAGCACACATAGCTGCTCCATCACTGGTATGATCCATAATACCCGGCTGAAATACCCCAAATAGTTGAGCTATTGGAGTCTGAAACTGAGGAGCCAACTACTCCGGAGTGCGAGTAGCGGGAGTCTGGACTCCTCCCCCATCCTGAGAGACGGTTTGTGCTGCAGGAAGAAAACATGCCTGAGCGACACTCTCCATGAGGCCCACTGGAAAGACCAGAGCATCCTGGAGTACTGGGGTGGCAATGAACCCCTCGGGGACCTGAGTTGGCCCAACAGGGACTGTCTGGGCAGGAACCTCATCAGCAAACTCTACATGAGGTTCCGCCACTGGGGCTGCTGCTCTGGGCTGAGCTCTACCCCTCCTCGGCCTCTAGCACGTCCTCAGCCTCGTCCTCGACTTCTCGTACGAGCTGCAACTGCAGGCTCGGGCTGGTGACCAGTGGATGAAGAAGCACGGGTTCTCGCCATCTGCGAGAGAGTAGAATAGAAATCCAGTTAGCATTTAGAATTCAATTCGCACAACAGCAAAGAATAGATGTGAAGTTATAATTAAACTCTGAAGCCACTGGGGATAAGTACAGACGTCTCCATACCTAACCGCCAGACTCTACTAAGCTTGTCCGTGAATTTGTGACACCTAGGCAACGTAGTGCTCTGATACCAACTTGTCACGACCCGAATTTCCCACTGTGGGGACCGTGATGGCGCTTAACGTTGAACTCACTAGGAAAGCCAACGTAAATATTCAATTTATATTATTCCTTTATTATTACCAAATAGTATGAGAAAAGACAACAATAATATAGATACAAGTACAAAATGGAGCAAGGTATATAAACTCAACATACGCCTTTACGGAATTTCATAAAAACCAATCCCAGAATTTTGGAGTCACAAGATCACGGGCTATCCACGAATAATACATATAACAGTATGAATGAAATAATTACATATGTTTCTGAAATAACTAGAACAGAATACAAAAGAAGTGGGAAGGGACGCCAAGACCTGCGGACGCCTGCAGGACTACCTCAGGGTCTCCACTGGACTGAAGGCATCAACCTCGATCTATGTCCATTGGGTCCTACAACGGGATTTGCACAAAATTTTAGATTGTAGCATCAGTACGACCGACCCCATGTACTGAGTAAGTGCCGAGCCTAACCTCGGCGAAGTAGTTACGAGGCTAGGACACGACAACCAAAGTCAACCTGTGCAATTTAATAGTATACGGAGAAAAATAATACAACGAGAAACAAACAGTTAAGCATAAGGGGAAAAGGGGAACATGTTGAGGGGAGGAAATATCAAATAATAAAATTAACGAGGTAAGGCACCATTTAGATATCAATTTAAGCAACGGAATAGTAATACGAAAACAAGTCCACGGCATCACCCTTCGTGCCTTTACTCTCGTCCTCACCATCAGAATCAATATATTTGGCACAGCATCACCCTTCGTGCTTTTACCTCACAATATCATGGCATGGCATTATCCTTCGTGCCATATCTCTCATATCATGGCACGGAATCACCCTTCGGGCTTTTACAATCACCATATCGGCACGGAATCACCCTTCGTGCATTAACATTCACTCAAAATCTCACGCACGACATCACCTTCGTGCTTTTACAATCTTCCTCACCCAAACACATCAAACAATAGCAATCCAACAAAGAACATTAACAGAGTGAACAGAAATAAACCATAACATCCCGACAAGGGAGTCAACAGTGGAATTAATACCATCCCGGCAAGGGTAAACAACTATATCCAATCTCGCTTACTACATAACATCACATAAAAAATTTCAACTGAAAACTAATACTCAACACTACTCAATATCAAGGAAATTCCCACCAACATGGATAACTATAAGGTGAAACTCAAATATTACATACGAAAACCCACATAAATTACAACATTCGACTCGCGGGCATGCTTGACACCAACTTATAGGTACTTGTCACCTCACATATACGTTGAACATGATACTTACACGTAGAAATTAGGACACAACACATATTCCCTCAAGCTAAGGTTAAGCCAAACACTTACCTCAAATTTGACTACCAAACTCAAGTCTCGATTACCGCTTTCCCTTTTGAATTTGACTCCAATTCACTTGTAGTTGGACATATTAAACTCAATAAAATCAATAAATTACAAAGAAATTCCATCCCAACGCTAAATTATAGGTTTTACATCATTCTTCCCAAAAAGTCAAAAATCGACCCCGGGCCCGCTTTGTCAAAACACTCATTCACCCACGAGCCCGAATATGTAATTAGTTTTGAAATCCGACCTCAAAAAAAGGTCTAAATTCCAATTATTCAAAAAGCTCTAACTCTACCCAAATCCCCAATTTTCTACCATTAAAACCCTAGAATTCTTGATAAAAGCTTATGAAAATCATTAGGAAATTGAAGGAAACTAGTTAGGGGTCACTTACCTATGATTTCGGAAGAAAATATCTTGAGAAAATTGCCTTTGGTCTTCTATTTTAGTGAAGAAATGAAAAATGAAATCGGATGAAGCATCTAACTTAAACACACTGCCCGACCCTCGCACCAGCGGTGCCTGTGTCGCACATGCACTTTCGCAGGTGCGGAAAATCTATTGCACATGTGGAAATAGGGAAGACCACTGGGGGCCGCACCACCCGGAGGTGCATCTCCATCTGCGGAACCGCTGTTGCGGAGCTTATGTCGCACCTGAAGAAAAGGGGCTGGATCGCACCTGCGGCTGAGGGTACGCACATGCTGTCTCGCACCTGCGACCCTATGTCTAACTAAATTATTGGCTAATATGTCTAACTAAATTATTGCAAAAAATAAATATCTTTAACGATAATTGTTTACCAGCAATTATAAGGTTGCAATGTCCCGTTTAAAAATATCTTAATATGCCTTTTATCATCTATTTTTATAGCTGATATATCCAACTAAATTAGCGCTAAAAGTCTCAAGAAGTAATAGCAATAGTTTAGCCACCATTAATAATTGTTACTACATTCGTACAAAATATGAACCAAATAATAAAATATATTAATACTAATTAAAAAAAACATAATATATCTCGGTAAATCTTAAGAAACAAAGGAAAGTACAAACCAAAAATATTAATGTAACAGTAACTTAAATAAATGTTGTTTATCTATGTCAATACCACACAAGAAGTGGGGTGATTTGTGTGGTGACCAATTTTCGCGTGCAGTAGTTATAGAAGGACCAGGTTCTTCTATGTGTTCCAACTCCTACAGTTTGCGGAATAATAAATGCAGAATCTAAAGAACATGTCAATTTTACGTGGAAAACAACTGGCTCAAAAGGTGAAAATACCACGACCTACTTCCCAGTAAGATCTTCCCAAACTGTTCACTAAATCAATGAGCCAGACAACATTTACAAAATAAACTCTTTTGTAAACCTAAGGATTAACTCTAACCCTTTGTGGAAAACTAGCCTCTAGCTATTTGTGACAAACTTCAAGTTAACTATAACTTGAACACTCAGTACCTGTTACAATTGCTTCTAGATAAAGCTGAAAGGTACAATTTGTAAACACCTACTACAAATAAATTAGACTAAAAGACAGTAGATGGAACTGGTTCTTCTAGCTGGTTCAAGTAGCTCCAGATTCTCACTCTCCAATTTGGCTCGAACTGCTTGTAATATTTCTTCACGAATTTTTCTCTTAATTCATAATAAATTTCTGTTTTGTGTGTCCCTTTACAATAAGAACATTCTATAATATATAGGAGTTAAAAGATAAGGAATTAACTAGAATCCTAATACAACTCTTCCTTGGTGGAAGAGTTCTAGTCAAACTCAACTCCTCAAATCCTTCCTTATCTTAGATTATGTTCTTATTGAGTAAGGAGTCTTTTTCCTTATCATTTTATAATCTTTTCGATCAGGAGATATCTCTTATTTCCCAAATTTCTTTTATCTCATGCATGTGCACCTCATGTGCCTTTAACTCTGCATGTGTCTATGTCTCCAGTGATGGACATGGTTCATCTCTGAATTCCTTTGTCGATCTTCAAAACTATTCTCTTGCTTGGGCCATAAAATTCCCCCTTTTTGATGATGACAAACTATATGCGTAGGCCTGTAACCAACTTAATCCAACATTAACACATCTTAGAGTATTGAGCATTTATCATAAAAGAACCAGGGTCATTAGGTTATAAATATCATTGTTCAGAGCACAACCATTTTACTCCTTTTGGCATCATCGAAAAGTTGCAACAAGATGTATGAACCTAGATAGTTAAAAATCACTCATGGACACTGGGGAAACTGCAAATACATTCATGGATTAATCATCAATAATCAACTAATAATTCAAACTATCAAATAAATATAGATAATGAATAAGAAAAAAAGCAGCAAACTGCATTTATAGAGAGAATATGATTCTACCACAACCCACAAAATGAAATAAAAACAGTTAAAACATGAGCAACAAAAAAAAATCCCGAATCTGGGTCACTGAAAGTTCTAGGCAGGGCTAAGAAATTAAGGCTTGGAAGAACTACGGACTTGGTTCGTTTAGCCAAGGTAGACGGTTCAGCAGATTTCGAAACGGATGAAGACTTCTTTGAGGAAGTCTTGGCTTTCTTGGTCTTAGGGGTATGAATATCTTCCTCTGCCATTTTTTCACTTTGATGGACCAGGTCCATCTCATCCACCTCAACAACCTCAATAGGCTCAACAACCTTTTATTTCCCTTTTTCCACTCTTTTCTTCTTACTCTCCTCTAAAGCTCTCTTCAACTCGTCCTCACTTTGCTTTAACTTGCTCCTTGTAGTTCTTCCTCTTGGAAGAGAAATATCAGAAGTCTCAGAAGAAACAACTTTCCTTTTCTTGTTGACTCTTGTCGTGCCAGGGGTTGTAACCTTAGGAGTTCGTTTCTTCTTAGGTTTGTAACAATTACCTATCTTTTTCCGCAGATCCGCCAGTGTTTCTTTAACAGATGAACCTGCTTGCTCTCCAAGATTCACTAGTCCTTCAGCGGCTTCTCCTGATCCACTTTCCCCTGCGTTCTTGCTACTTTCTTCCTCCTTCTCTGGCTCAGCTCCACAAATAGTAATTCTAACAGATTCAGACGTGGGTGAAGAATCAACCACTTCTTTCCCTTTTCCTCTTCTCATTACTCCGTACTCCCTCACTCTCCTTTTCTTTTTCTATTTTATTTTTACCTCCTCTCTTTCTTATCTCAGGCATTTCCACATCTACCACAGACCCAATCAGTATGAACCTATTTTCTAAGTTTTCAGCGACCTCGGAAGAAGGTTGTGGTACAGAAGTTACCCGTTCAATATCAGAAGACCTAGTTTCTTCCCCCTCAGTCGCCGACTCTAAAGAGTCATCGGAAATTTGGGAATGGTTACTTAAGGGAGAGGATGTCTTGAATGAAGTTTTAGTTTTGAATATACTGTTAAGGCTTCCCTAAAATCTAGGTATTTTTAATTTGGTGATGATTCTTGTTGAAACGGAACTAGTTCAAAGTCAATTGGATAGGATTTTTAAGATTTTGGGCTTGAGTAAGACTCTGCTCATGATTTAAACATTACTATTTCAAATTGTGCAAAGTGTAGAACACATACCTCGCTATTCAGATGAACCAGCACCGATGAACTAGGTTCTTCACTAAGAATGCTCTTCATCATGTCTTAATTTGCCAAAATAGAGAAAATTTCATTAGAGATCACTGAGTTATATTAACACATGGCATATGAGTATAGTTCTTACAGTATGAGACTGAGCAAAGATTAATCTAGTTATTTACACAAACTCCAGATTTTCTAGCCAAAAATACATTTTTTTTAATTTTTCATTTTCTTTCATGAACAATCTGAACTGGTTCATTAGGTGATCCTAATCATCCCTAACTCTAACATGTTCTTTTCAAACTGTTGTCTACTTAGTGCTTTAGTAAAGATGTCAGCAATTTGTTTATCAGTAGCATAGAATTCAACAGAGATCATTCCCTTCTCATAGTTGTCTCTTAAGAAATGGTGTCTAAGATCTATGTGCTTTGTTCTTTTATGATGAACGGAGTTCTTCGTCATACCAATAGCGGTAGTGTTATCACAGAAGATAAGGTGCATCCAACATCTATACCAAAATTCATCAATTGTTGTTTAATCCATAATAACTGAGCACAACACGAGGCTCCAGCCACATACTTAGCCTCAGCAGTAAATAGAGCTACTGAATTATGTTTCTTATTAGCCCAAGACACAAGACATGAGCCCAAAAAGTGTGCCATACCTGAGGTGCTCTTTCCATCTACCAAAAATCCTGCATAGTCAACATCAACATATCCCACAAGATCAAAATTACTACCTTTAGGATACCAAAGACAGAGGTATGTGGTTCCTTTAAGGTATCTCAAGATTCTCTTCACTAAAGTTAAGTGTGATTCCTTTGGATTAGCCTGAAATCTTTTACAAAACCCTACGGTGAAGACAATGTCAGGTCTACTGGAAGTAAGATACAACAATGAACCAATCATTCCTCTATACAACTTTTGATCTACAGATGAACCAAGTTTATCTACATCTAGTTTTGTGGATGTTGCAATATGAGTGTCAATATCCTTTGAGTCTTCCATTTTAAATCTTTTAAGCAATTCTTTCACATATTTTTGTTGATGGATCATAGTTCCATTTGGATTTTGTTTAACTTTTAAGCCTAAAAAGAATTTAAGCTCACCCATCATGCTCATTTCAAATTTACTCCCCATTAGTTTAGAAAAATCTTTACTTAGCTTTTCAGAAGTCGCCCTAAAGATTATGTCATCTACATATATCTGCACTACCAAGAGATCTTTAAGAATAAGGTGCTATCAATTTTACCTCTCTTGTAGTCATGTTCCATCAGGAATTTTGAAAGCCTTTCATACCATGCCCTTTTATCTTGCTTGAGTCCATACAGTGCTTTGTCAATCTTGTACACATGATCAGGATTCTCCTTGTTTTCAAACCCCGGAGGCTGCTTTACAAACACTTCTTCCTTGAGATAGCCTTTCAGGAAGGGACTCTTAACATCCATCTGGTGAAGGGTGAATTCCATGTAAGCAACAAAGGCTATGAGGAGCCTAATTGCTTCCAACCTTGCCACAGGAGCAAAGGTTTAATCATAATTTATTCCTTCCTCCTGACTGTATCCTTGAACCACCAATCTTGCCTTGTTTCTTGTAACGGTTCCATCTTCATAAAGTTTGTTTCTGAATACCCACATTGTGCCAATCACTGACCTATCAAAGGGTCTAGGTACCAGATGACAAACTTTACTCCTTTCAAATTGGTTGAGTTCCTCTTGCATTGCATTTACCCAATCTCCATCCTGCAAAGCTTCAGCAATATTTTTAGGTTCAATCAGGGATAGAAAAGCATCAAACGCACACAAATTTTTCAAAGAGGATCTTGTTCTGATTCTAGATGTTAGATCAGTTATAATGTTCTCAATGAAGTGTGAGCTTTGATATCTGTGTGTTTTTACAACCAACTAGGTATTACTTGAAGATCCTATAGTGTCTTGTTGCTGAGGAACAGGATCAAGGACAGGTTCCAATGAGGTTTGGAAATTAGTTTGTTGCTCAGTTCCCCCTAGCATGTTGCCTGGGATGGATGAAACTGTTCCATCACTCGTTCCTTCCTCCAGCGTTGCTCTAGTTTTGTCTGAGTTTCTGACCAACCCAATTTCTTCATCTACTTGTTCCTGTCTCTCAGGGAGAATGTTAGTTTCATCAAAAACAACATGCACACTCTCTTCAACACACATAGTTCTTTTGTTATACACTTTATCAGACTTACTATGTGAAAAACATCCCAAGAATACTCCCTCATCACATCTGGGATCAAACTTACCTAGGGAGTCCTTGTCATTGTTGTGCACAAATCACTTACAGCCAAAAGCCCTAAGATGGGATATATTGGGCTTTCTCCCTTTAAGTAAATCATAGGGAGTCTTCTCTACAAGTGGTCTAGTCATGCACCTATTTATGATATAGCATGCAGTGTTTGCATCTTCTGCCCAGAAGTCATGAGGTAGTTTACTAGAAAGAAGCATGGTCCTGGCCATATCATCAAGTGTCCAATTTTTTCATTCAACCACTCAATTTTGTTGTGGAGTTTTAGGGGAAGAAAAATTATGATCTATGCCATGCTCATCACAAAATTAAGAAAATTTGGCATTTTAAAATTCAGTGCCATAATCAGACCTAATTGATGCAAGTTGGTTTCCTAATTGTTTCTGTATTTTTCTAACAAAAGAAGTAAACATGTCAAATGCTTCATCTTTAGATGTTAGAAACAATGTCCAGGTAAATTTAGAATATTCATCAAC
Organism: Nicotiana knightiana; assembly: GCA_005239525.1. Taxonomy (NCBI): domain Eukaryota; kingdom Viridiplantae; phylum Streptophyta; class Magnoliopsida; order Solanales; family Solanaceae; genus Nicotiana; species Nicotiana knightiana. The sequence goes on along the minus strand of ML433829.1, from coordinate 15,375 downwards.
AAGCACCATTACATATCTCTTACCACATCTGCTTAATGTTCTCATAGGACCACATAGGCCCATATGGACCAATTCCATCGTCCTGGTGGTATTTACCATTTTCTTGCTTTTGAAAGATGATCTTACCTGCTTCCCCTTTGCACAACCCTCAAAAAATTTATCTTCCTTGAACTTAATGTTCGGAAGTCCTATCACTAAGTCCTTGGATACTAATATGTTGAGTTGATTAAGACTAGCATGGCCAAGTTTTTTGTGCCAACGGAGGGGATCACTGTCCAGCACACTTAAACACGTTAGTTCATTTTCTGACAGAGTGGACAGATCTATGATATAGATATTATTCACTCTCTTTTCCTGCAAAACAATCCTGGTAGCGATAAGATTAATTACAAAGCATTTTGTAGAAGTGAATGCAACCAGGTTAACTCTGTCATACAGTTGTGACACACTGATCAGGCTATATTTCAAGCCATCTATCTGTTCTCAATGGAACATGTGTCATCCTTACCTACCTTACCAACCCCAATGATTTCACCTTTATTTCCATTTCCAAAGGCGACATTTTCTCCTTTGAGGTTCTCAAGTGAAAGGAATTGTTCCTTGTTGCCAGCCATGTGTTTTGAGCAGCCACTATCCATGTACCATATTTGACTGCTCCCTTTCACTTGAACCTACAAAAGAAAATCAGGAGTTAGTCTTAGGAACCCAAACTAGTTTGGGTCCCTTTGTATAAGAGAAAGGAGGAATTAAGTCCCTTTTTGCGCAATTTTGTAACCAACTTTTCTTTCGAACACAACTTTTATTATTTTTACTAGCCTGCTCTTTTGCATTGCACTCAATTTTGTAGTGACCAGTCTTACCACAATGGGTACAAATTTTGTTCTTCGGAAGAGTGAGGTACTTTCTTTTGGGATCCCATTTAGGCAGTTGACTCCCAAGGCCAAGTTCTCTTCTGTTGCTACTGTGATTTTCCTGTAGCCATGTTAAAGCATTAGAGGATTTATTCCATTTGCATGTTCTGTCCAGTTCATGCTTAACCTTACCAAGTTCCTCCTTCAACACTCTTATCTTTTCATCTTTCTTATAAAACTCATCCTTCAGTCTGCCTACATTTTCTGCTAGTTGTTAGCTGTCTTCTTACTGGTTCCTAGTTTCAGTTTTAAATTTTCATATTTTACTCTAGGACATTTGTTTCAAGTGGATGAACCTGGTTCTTCAGAGCGGTGTTTTCACTCACAGATTCACTTACTCTGAGTTCCAGGTTCTTGTACTTTGCTTTTAACATTACACATTCCTTAGACAGTTGTTCCTTCTCTTTATTTATTTCTTCAGAATCATCAACGAAGTCAAGTAATAATTCAGAGAGTTTTTCTTTGGATAGGAACTTAATCTTATTTTTGAGATGAGATATACTTACTTCTGATTCCTCATCTGATTCACCAATTGCCATGAGTTTTTGCTCATCTCCATATGCATCATCTGATTCTTCATCTGAACTTTCTCCCCAAGCAGCAACCATAGCTTTTGTTGATGTTGTGTTTTTCTTGGGATGAACCGGTTCCTTCTTCCGGTTCCTTCGTTCAAATCTTTCCATTTTCCATTCAACTTCCCACAGAGGACAGTTCTTAATGTGATGATCAGTTTTTCCACATTTGTAGCATCCCTCGTTGGTCGGTTTTTCTGGTGCCTTTGCCTTGTTGTAGTTTCCACCTCTTGATATGCCCTTTTTCCTAATGAGATAGTTTCTGAATTCCTTGGTGATCATAGACATTTCATCTTCCTCCAGATATGTTCCCTCAGTGATTCTCAGTACCAGACTTCTTTCCTTATTGGGAGCATCCATCTTCATTGTCTTCCTTCTAAGTTCATAGGCGGTGAGATTTCCAATTAGCTCATCCAATTTGAGGGTTGCCGTGTTCTTGGATTCCTGAATAGCAGTGATCTTACTCTCCCAAGAGATTGGCAGAACCCTTGTTAAAATCTTTTCAACCTTGTCTTCTTCAAGGATAGTCCTTCCAAGAGATTTTAGTTCATTTGTCAGAGTAGTGAACCTAGTGTATATCTCTTGGATGGTCTCTCCTTCCTTCATAGAGAAATTCTTATATTGAGAATATACTAATGTACCTCTGGATTTTTTCACTTGTACAGTTCCTTCATGAGCCACTTGCAAAGTTTCCCAAATTTCCTTGGCAGTGGTGCAGCTTTGAATTCTACTGTACTCATCTGGACCAAGTCCACACACAAGCCACTTCTTGGCCTTGGCATTATTTTTCCATTTTCTTAAGTCTTCAGCAGTGCAGTTAGCTCTGGTCTTTGGCACGTCTACTCCTTTACCAGTCTTCTTCATGGTGGTCAAAGGACAGTCGGTGACTATGTCCCACAGTTCATAGTCTTCTTCAATTAAGTGATCCTTCATCCTGTTCTTCCACCAGGAGTAGTACTGGCCATTGAAGACTGGTGGCCTAGCAGTTGATTGTCCTTTCCAGTTCCCAGGTGGTGCACTCATCTTGATCTTTTCCTAAGGTGTTAGCCTCTTCAAGGATAACCAGCTCTGATACCAATTGTTGTTTATCTATGTCAATACCACACAAGAGGGGGGTGATTTTTGTGGTGACCAATTTTCGCGTGCAGTAGTTATAGAAGGACCAACTTCTTCTATGTGTTGCAACTTCTACAGTTTGTGGAATAATAAATGCAGAATTTAAAGAACCCGGTAATTTTACGTGGAAAATACCTGGCTCAAAAGGTGAAAAAATCACGACCTACTTCCCAGTAGGATTTTTCCAAACTCTTCACTAAATCAATGAGCCAAACAGCATTTACAAAATAAACTTTTTTGTAAGCCTGAGGATTAACTCTAACCTTTTGTGGCAAACTAGCCTCTAGCTATTTGCGACAAACTTCAAGTTAACTATAACTTGAACACTCAGTACCTGTTACAATTGCTTCTAGATAAAGCTGAAATGTACAATTTGTAAACACCTACTAAAAATAAACTAGACCAAAAGACAACAAATGGAACTGGTTCTTCTAGTTAGTTCAAGTAGCTCCAGATTCGCACTCTCCAATTTGGCTCGAACTGCTTGTAAAAATTTTTCACGTATTTTGCTCTCAATTCTTGATAAATTTCTATTTTGTGCGTCACTTTACAATAAGAACATTCTGCAATATATAGGAGTTAGAAGATAAGGAATTAGCTAGAATCCTAATGCAACTCTTCATTGGTGGAAGAGTTCTAGTCAAACTCAACTCTTCAAATCCTTCCTTATCTTAGATTCTATTCTTATTGAATAAGGAGCCCTTCTCGTTATCATTTTGCATTCTTTTCGATCAAGAGATATCTCTTATTTCCTAGATTTTGCTTATCTCTTGCATGTGCACCTCATGTGCCTTTAACTCTGCATGTGTCCATGCCTCCAGTGATGGACCTGGTTCATCTTTGAGTTCCTTTGTCAATATTCAAAAGTATTCTATTTCTTGGGCCAACAAGAAACTTATATTGTTTGAACTAAATATCTAACGTCATTATATAAGTAATCCCGACGAATGATGGTCTTCAAATGATTTTCGCAACTTTTCATCATTTTGAAATCCTTCACCCTCTAAATTATCGAACATCAGAATGTGAAAAAATTCCACTGAATCAATCTTTTGAAATCCTCTCTTTTGCGTAAAGAACTCGAACTTCGATAAGAATGAATATTTTTTTTAGAAAGGTAACAAGTAGAATGAATATTTAGACAGTTTCTAAACTTATTCACTACTATGACAATCTCAGGAATAACCAATTGCTCATATCTCTTCAACTATTCAAACAATTGATTAAACACGAAGACAGAAACATCCACCGTTGCATAACCAAATCTATTTTCATCACAAGCTTATTTTAACGAACTCTAAAACCAAGGAACTTTACATTCAAAAGGCAACGGGAAAATATAGTCGTTCCATTGATAAGCAAGATTGGAACAACATCATAACCAGTTTCTTTATAAGCAAGATTGGAACAACATCATAACATTTATATATATATATATTCCCAATTTCTTTTGCTTCTACCCAACATCAAAGCAACATCTAACACCCTATTCCGTTTTGAAGATCCTTAAACCAAAAACTATTGACGGTTGGTAGAAACAGTAATATGATGATTATGTTGTAGAAGCAACACATACGATTATATATATATATTCCCAATTTCTTTTGCTTCTACCCAACATCAAAGCAACATCTAACACCCTATTCCGTTTTGAAGAGCCTTAAACCAAAAACTATTGACGGTTGGTAGAAACAGTAATATGATGATTATGTTGTAGAAGCAACACATACGGTTGTGGAGGACTTTATTGAATGCATTAGGAAGATCACAAAGCTATTTTTATCAAGATTCAACACAAATCCTCAAAATTCAAAGAAGACCGCACTAACACACAGATATCAACTTTTACCTTTGTCACGGCCCCAAAATACCCAGTCGTGATGGCGCCTATCGTGAAATCAGGCAAGCCACACATTTTCATTTGTTAACAGTTATTTTCAGAAAATCCACTACATTTGTAGCAATAGTCTCATATTTATAAAGCATTTAAGAGTTTAATCATCATCGAAAACATAAGTAAGAGAAAAACCCGAAACCATATCTAGTGTCAACGAGTCATGAGCTACTATGTCGGATATCAAAATACAGTACCGACATAAAGTTGTCTGAAATAAATAAGTATGACAGGTAGATAGAGAAGGAGATAATCGAGGTTGCGATCGCCAGCTGCTACCTCGATGCCTCCAAATGAACTCTGACACCCGCTCAACAACCACTACCCGATTCCGATGTACCTATATCTGCACACAAGGTGTAGGGGGTAACGTGAGTACACCAACTCAGAAGTAACAAACCCAAACTACGGGCTGAGAGGTAGTGACAGACTAAACCTCAATAATTGTAATGAACACAATACACAAAATTTAGGCATGCTCATAGTTTCAACAAATAATGAAAACAGAATATGACCGATATGATAGGCAATCCAGGTATATCTCAGTGCCCTACGTGTCAATGTATCAATAGTGTGGAAATGCACATAGTGCTCACAGCTCTCACACAAAAGTCCACTCAGTATTGTATATGGATCTCAGGCCCAGGGAAAATCCATCCCGGAATATGCATGAACACGGGTGACCATAGTCACTCAGTACTGAGGAAAAATGCCAATCCAGCCCCCACGAAGAAGATCCATCTCCAGAATACAACACTCGGACAAGATCCATGTCCAGGGATGATCAATCCCTCATATATCATCAACTTCAGACAAGATCCATGTACAGGGAAGGTACATCCCTTTAATATCAATGCGCTTTCTGGGGATATAAAGACTCCGGAGGGGCTCATGTTAGCCCAAGCGTTATAACAAGCCAACGAAGGCATACTCAGAATATCGATGCGGTGTGCAGTCCGATCTTATAACTGTCTCTCAATAACAGGCTCTCGGTCTCACTCAGTCATTACTCTCCAGTCTCGCTCACATGGACTCAATGATGCATGAACTAGCTCGAATCAATGACAATGTACAAGATAACAATTACCAAGCTGAGACATGATATGACATGCTATGACATGACTGAGTACATAAAGTCAATAAAAACACATAAGGAGACAGCAGTATAGGACCACTCGGGTCTCAGCATTTTCGGCGTGAAGCCTTAATATACATAATTTATCATGATTTCTATCATGTTCGCATTATTCACATTAATAGAAGCACATTTATCATCTGGGAATAATCACTAAGCGGTGCCAGGGAATGAACCAGGTCACAAGTCTCATGTTGCATGCCCGCACGCCCGTCACTTGTCATGTGCATCACCAATTCTAGTCACATAACAAGTAGTCTAGGGTTTCGAACCCTCCGAACGAAGTTTGGAAACGTTACTTACCTCAAAACTGGCTAAAAACCTAGAGCACAATGCCATTGCCTCTAGACTCGTCCTCCAATTGCTCCAAATCTAGAAAAAAATCAGATTTATATCATTATTATATTCCAAGGAACGAAGCCCATTAAAAAATATATCAAAATTAAGCACAAATACCGAAATTGGTCAAACCCGAACCCCGGGCCAATGCCTCGGAATTTGATAAAAATCACATCACAAGAATCCTTATTCTCCCATGAGTCCATACATACCAAGAACACCAGAATCGGACCTCAAATGGCCCTTCAAATTCCCACTCAAAGGTCTCGAAATCACAAGCTCTAATTCTCCAATTTTAACAAATTTTAGGTCTAATTAGCTAGAAATCAACACAGAATCAAGTATTGAATTCAAAAATCTTACCTCCAAGTGATTCCCTTTGATTCCCCCTTTAATACCTCTCAAAAAGCTTCAAATCCGTCCAAAAGCGGTGAGAAATAGGCTAAAAATCGTGAAGATGACTTTTTATACTTTCTGCCCAGGCATTTTTCCTTAATCGCGATCGCGGAAAGACCTTGTGATCGCTCCGCGATCGCAAAGAACAAAGTTGTTGGCTCCTAAAGTCACACTACGCGAACGCGCCCCTCATCATGCGAACGCGGTGCTCTGCCCCTCAATCCTACGCGATCGCGGACCACTAACCGCGTTCGCGATAATCAAACGCGTAGCCCCAGCTTCGGTCCACTTAACCTTACGCGAATGCGAACTAAACTCCACGCGTTCGTGATGCCTCACCAAATCAACCTTCGCGATTGCAAACCCTATTGCGTGAACGTGAAGAACAAACTTGCCTGCCTCCACGAATGCTCTACACGATCACGAGCTTTCTCACGAGATCGCGAAGAAGAAATCTTTGCAACTGAACAAAAGAAAAATCTGCAACTCTCAAAAGCAACGAACTTGGTCCGATAACCTTCCGAAACTCACCTGAGGCCCTCGAGACCTCGACCAAACATGCCAACACATCCCATAACCTCACTCAAAATTAGTCGAGCCTTTGGAACACCCAAAATAACATAGACACTCCAAATCAACCCATAATTCAAGCCTAAGGATTTAGAAACTTTTAAATTTCGCCAAAGATGCCGAAACCACCCAAAACACGTTCGATTGACTTGAAAATTTGCACACACATCCAAAATGATACTACGAACCTGTTCCAACTCCCAGAATTCCATTCCGACACGGATAGCCTATTTTCCACTGCCGACCGAAAATCGCCAAAAACTCAATTTCGCCATTTCAAGCCTAATTCTACTTCGGACATCAAAACCACATTCCAAACGCACTCATAAGTCCCAGATCACCTAATGAAGCTATCTGAGCCATAAAAACCACATTCTGAGGTCAATTACCTATAAGTCAACTCCTGGTTAACTTTTCTAACCATAAGGCCAACTTAAGAGACTAAGTGTCTCATTTCTCACCACGACCACTCCGAACCCGAACCAGCCGACCCAACACAACATAATTAGGTTGAGCAACACATGACAAAGCATAAACAGAGAAAACGAGGCTAATCTCACAGAATGACCGACAGGGTTGTTACATTCTCCCCCTCTTAAACAAAAGTGCGTCCTCAAACGGGTCTAGAAATATACCTGTAGTCTCAAATATATGAGGATATTTGCTCCGCATCTACCGCTCGGTCTCCCAGGTGGCCTCCACCACCGGCTGCCTTCTCCACTGCACCTTCACTAAAACTATATCCTTAGATCTCAACCGTCTGACCTGACAACCCAAAATAGCTACTGGTTCCACCTGATACGACATATCCCCCTCTAACTGAACTGAGCTAAAGTCCAAGACATGAGATGGGTCACTAACATACTTCCGGAGCATGGAAACATGAAACACCGGATGGACACTTGATAAGCTGGGTGGCAAAGCAAGTCTATAAGCCACCTCTCCAACCCTATGAAGCACTTCAAAAGGCCCAATAAACCGGGGAATCAACTGGCCCCTCTTCTCGAACCGCATAACACCCTTCACGGGTAACACCTTCAGTAGCACCTTCTCCTCAACCATGAAAGACACATCCCGGACCTTCCGGTCTGCATAACTCTTCTACCTAGACTGCGCCATGCGAAGTCGCTCCTGAATCAACTTCACCTTATCCAACGCATCCTGTACCAAATCCGTGCCTAATACCCCGGACTCACTCGTCTCAAACCAACCAACCGGAGATCTACACCTCCTCCCATATAAAGCCTCATACGGAGCCATCTGGATACTCGACTGATAACTATTATTATATGCAAACTCCACGAGTGGTAGAAACTTGTCCCATGAACCCCCGAAATCAATGACACAAGCACGAAACATGTCTTCCAGAATCTGAATAGTGCGCTCTGACTGCCCGTCAGTCTGAGGATGAAATGATGTGCTCAACTCGAGCTGAGTACCCAACTCTCTCTGCACGGCCCTCCAAAACGGAGATGTGAACTCAGTACCTCTGTCAGAAATGATAGAAACTAGGACACCATGCAATCGAACTATCTCCCAGATATAAATCTCAGCTAACCGCTCTGAAGAATACATAGTACCAATAGGAATGAAGTGCGCGGACTTGGTCAACCGATCCACAATAACCCATATAGCATTGAACCTCCTCGAATTCCGTAGGAGACTAACTACAAAGTCCATGGTTATCCGCTCCCACTTCCACTCCGGAATATCTAATCTCTGGTGCAATCTACCTGGTCTCTGGTGCTCATACTTGACCTGCTGACAGTTGAGACACCGAGCTACGAATCCAACGATATCCTTCTTCATCCTCCTCCACCAATAGTGTTGTCTCAGATCCTGATACATCTTCGTGGCACCAGAATGGATGGAACACCACAAGCTATAGGCCTCTGCTAGAATCAACTCTCGAAGCCCATCCACATTGGGAACACAAATCCGACCCTGCATCCCCATAACTCCATAATCATCAATAACCACATCCCTGGCATCACCTCGTCGGACCATGTCCTGAATGACGAGCAAGTGTGGGTCATCATAATGGCGCTCTCTGATACGGTCATAAATAGAAGACTTGGAGGCTACACAAGCCAATACCCAGCGTGGCTCTAATAGATCCAACCTCACTAACTGGCCCGCTAAGGCATGAACATCAAGTGCTAATGGTCGCTCTGTTGCAGGGAGATATGATAGACTCCCCAAACTCTATGCTCTATGACTCAAGGCATCAGCCACTACATTGGCCTTCCCCGGATGGTATAGAATAGTGATATCATAGTCCTTGAGAAGCTCCAACCATCTTCTCTGACGCAAATTCCAATCCTTCTACTTAAACAGATGCTGCAGACTATGGTGATCAGTAAAAACCTCACAATTCACCCCGTACAAATAATGACACCAAATCTTCAAGGCATGAATAATGGATGCTAGCTCGAGATCATGCACTGGGTAATTCTTCTCATGAGTCTTCAGCTGGCGCGATGCGTAGGCAATCACCCTACCCTCTTACATCAAAACACAATTGATGCCTATCCTCAAGGCATCACAATATACGGTATAAGAACCTTAAGTTGATGGCAATACTAACACTGGAGTTGAGGTCAATGCAGTCTTGAGCTTCTGAAAGCTCTTCTTACACTCGTCCGACCACCTGAACGGAGCACTCTTCTGGGTCAATTTGGTCAAGCACGAAGCAATAGAAGAAAACCCCTCCACAAAGCAACGGTAATATCCCGCCAAACCAAGGAAGCTCTTAATATATGTAGCTGAGAACGGTCTGGGCCAACTCTGCACCACCTCTATCTTCTTTGGATCAACCTGAATACCCTCACTGGACACCACGTGCCCCAAGAAAGCTACTGAGCCAAGCCAAAACTCACACATAGAGAACTTTGCATAAAGTTTCTCCTCCCTCAATCTCTATAATACAATTTCCAAATGCTAGGATGTCATCAATGAACACAATAACAAAAGAATCCAAGTACGGCTGAAACACGTTATTCATCAAATGCATGAATGTTATTGGGGCATTGGTCAGCCCAAAAGACATCACCATAAACTCATAGTGACAATAATGAGTCCTGAAAACTTACTTGGGAATACCAGAATCCCCAATTTTTAGCTGATAATACCCGGATCTCAAATCAATCTTAGAGAACACTCTGGCTCCCTGAAGCTAGTCAAACAAATTAATAATACGAGGAAATGGATACTTATTCTTGGTTGTAACCTTGTTCAACTTCCTGTAGTCAATACACATTCTCATAGAACCATCTTTCTTCTTTACAAACAACACCGGTGTACCCCAAGGTGACACACTAGGCCGAATGAACCCCTTATCTAGGAGTTCCTGAAGCTGCTCTTGCAATTCCTTCAACTCTGTCAGCGCCATACGTTACGGAGGAATAGATATGGGATGAGTGCCCGGCACCAAATCAATACCAAAATTAATATCCCTGTCAGGTGGCGTGCCTGGCAGGTCAGCAGGAAACACGTCCAGAAAATCACAGACCACGGGAATAGAATCAATAGTGGGAGTCTCAACACTAACATCCCTCACAAAAGCTAAATATGATAAATTCCCTCTTTCTACCATACGCTGAGCCTTCATATAAGAAATCACCCTACTAGGAACATACTTAAAAGAACCTCTCCACTCAACTCTCGAAAATCCTGGCATCGCTTAGGTCACGGTCTTAGCATGACAATCAAGAACACCGTGACACGGAGATAGCCAATGCCCAATATCACATCAAAGTCAACCATGCTAAGAAATAACAGATCCACTCGGATCTCTAGACCCCCAATAGATATCACGCATGACTAATAACACCGTCCAAAATAATGGTATCGCCTACCAGAGTCGACACATGAACAGATGTAACTAAGGACTCACGGGGCATAACCAGGAAATGAGAAAAGTATGATAAAACATAAGAATACGTGGAACCAGGATCAAATAAGACCAAAGCATCTCGGTGACATACTGAAACAATACATGTAATCACAGCATCTGAGGCCATAGCATCAGGCCTGGCTGGAAGTGAATAAAAACAAGCCTGGCCTCCACCTGATCGACCTCCCTTTCTAGGGAGGCCCCTAGCTGACTGACCCCTACCCCTAGCTTCCTAGGCGGGTGGTGAAGTAACTAGAGCTGAAGCTGATGGCTGACTCCACTGCTGGGATGAACCACCCGAAAGACGGGGACAAAACCTCTTGATATGAATGGAATCACCACACTCAAAAGAACCCCTCTCAGCAAATAACGGTGGGGACTGAAGGGAACCCCTAACATCTGAATAACCATGCACAGAGGAACCCTGAACTGATGGTGCTTGAGATGAACTTTGGGCTGGTAGAGCACTAAATGATGGATGCCCCTGATGAGAACTGTGAGGACCACGACCCGCTGATCCACCACGATAACCTGAGCGACCTGACTAAGATGGTCTAAATGGACGGCCTCTGCCGTGCTGGGACTGCCCTCCTGAAGGAACACCACCAAAACTACCAGATCCCCGAGGCCTCTTGGCCTCCCTCTCGACTCGTTCCTGGCGGCGAACTAACTCGATATTTCTGGAAATGTCAACTACCTCCTCAAAAGAAGCGCCAGATACCCACTCCCTGGTCAGAAAAATCCAAAGCAGATAAGTGAGACCATCAACGAACCTCCTGATCCTCTCCCTATCTGTGGGAACTAGCCAGATAGCATAACGGGCCAAATCAGAGGACCTCATCTCATACTGCGTCACGATCATGTTCCCCTGAGCAACTGCTCGAACTCCCTGCGTAGCTCCTCCCTACGGGACTGCGGTACATACTTCTACAGGAAAATAATAGAGAACTGACGCCAGGTAAGGGGCGCTGCATCAACAGGTCTACGCCTCTCGTAGGCCTCCCACCAAGCGAATGCAGCTCCTGAGAACTGGAAGGTAGTAAACGAGACCCCACTGGTCGCAAATATCCCTGTCATGCGAACCATCCTCTAACACTTGTCTAAGAACCCCTGGGCATCCTCTCCCTCAGCACCACTAAAAGTCGGAGGCCGAAGCCTCTCAAATCTCTTCAACCTACGCTGCTCATTGTCATCCATAGCTGGTACCACAAAATCCTGGGCCGGTGCAACCGGCTTAACTGGAACTGCCTTCGGGGTCTAAAGCCCCTGAATAACCTGCTTAAGTGTACGGGCAGCTGGAGTCTGAGTGCCTCCCCCGGCCTGATAAGTTGTGGCAGTAGAAGAAATATCGACTGCATGTGCAAGGCTGGTGCACACAGTCAGAATCTGAGCCAGAGTCTCTTGAAGACCCGGGGTCACAATAGGCATTGCCGGTGCCTGAGCTGGTTCCGCTGGAACATCTGTGATGGGAACCTGATCCTGAACAATAGGAGGGTCCACAGCCTCGACCTCTCGCTTGTCTAGCTGTTGTCTGGTCCCCTGATCGGTAGCATGAATTCTCACCATCTATGAGAGAATGAAAACAAGAGAAGTTTAGTTCTAGGAATCAACAGATTCGCACGACAAAATTCAAGAATGTGAGATTTTTTCTAAGGGTTCTGTAGCCTCTCGAAGATAAGTACAAACGACTCCGTACCAATCCGTAGACTCTACTAAACCTGCTCATGACTGGCGAGACCTATTTAACCTACGGCTCTAATACCAACTTGTCACGACCCCAAAATACCCAGTCGTGATAGCGCCTATCGTGAAATCAGGCAAGCCACACATTTTCCTTTATTAACAGTTATTTTCAGAAAATCCACTACATTTGAAGAAATAGTCTCATATTTATAAAGAAATAATGAGTTTAATCATCATTGAAAACATAAGTAAGAGAAAAACCCGAACCCAGATCTAGTGTAATCGAGTTATGAGCTACTACGTAAGATATCAAAAGAGAGTGCCGACATAATGTTGTCTAAAATAAATAAATATGACAGGTAGATAGAGAAGGAGATAATTGAGGCTGCGATCACCAGTTGCTACCTCGATGCCTCCAAAGGGACTCTGACAGGCGCTCAGCAACCACTACCCGGTCCCGATGTACCTGGATCTCCACAGAAGGTGCAAAGGGTAACGTGAGTACACCAACTCAGAAGTAACGAACCCAAACTACGGGCTGAGAGGTAGTGACGGACTAAACCTCAATAATTGTAATGAAAACAGTACACAAAATTTAGGCATGCTCACAGTTTCAAAAGATAATGAAAACAGAATATGACTGATATGATAAGCAACCCAGGTATATCTCAGTACCTTACGTGTCAATGTATCAACAATGTGGAAATGCACATAGTGCTCACAGCTCTCACATAAAAGTCCACTCAGTACTGTATATAGCTCTCAGGCCTAGGGAAAATCCATCCCGGAATATACATGAACACCGATTACCGTAGTCACTCAGTATTGAGAAAAAAGGCCAATCCTGCCCCCACGGAGAAGGTCCATCTACGGAATACAGCACTGGGTCAAAATCCATGTCCTGGGACGATCCATCCCTCACATATCATCAACTTCGGACAAGATCCAAGTCCAGGGAAGGTTCATCCCTCAATATCAATGCGCTCACTAGGGGTGTAAAGACTCCGGAGGGGCTCCTGTTAGCCCAAGCGCTATAACAAGACAACGAATGCATAATCGATGCGGTGTGTAGTCCGATCTCATAACTATCTCTCAATAACAAGCTCTCGACCTCACTCAGTCATTACCCTCCAGTCTCGCTCACATGGACTCACAGATACATGAACTAGCTCGAATTAATGACAATGTACAAGATAACAATTACCGAGACTGAGACATGATATGACATGCTATGACAGGACTAAGTACATAAAGTCAACAAAATCACATAAAGAGACAGCAATATGGACCACTCGGGTCTCAGCATTTTCGGCGTGAAGCCTTAATATATATAATGTATCATGATTTCTATCATGTTTGCATTATTCACATTAATAGAAGCACGGATATAATCAGGGAATAATCACTAAGCAATGCCATGGGATGAACCAGGTTACAAGTATCACGGTGAATGCACGCACGCCCGTCATTTGGCATGTGCGTCACCAATTCTAATCACATAACAAGTAGTTCGGGGTTTCGAACCCTCAGAACCAAGTTTGGAAACACTACTTACCTCAAAACTTGCTAAAATCCTAGCCCACAATGCCATTTCCTCTAGACTCAGCCTCCGATTTCTCCAAATCTAGCTAAAAATCAGATTTATATCGTGATTATATGCCAAGGAACGAAGCCTATTCGAAAATTATCAAAATTAAGCACAAATCTGAAATTGGTCAAACCCGACCTCCGGGCCCACATCTCGAAATTCGATAAAAATCACATCACAAGAATTCTTATTCTCCCACGAGTCCATACATACCAAGAAGATCAAAATCGGACCCCAAATGACCCTTCAAATCCCCACTCAAAGGTCTCCAAATCATAAGCCCTAAATCTCCAATTTTAGGGTTCAAATCCCATAAATTTTAGTTCGAATTAGCTAGAAATCAACATAGAATCAAGTATTGAATTCAAAAATCTTACCTCCAAGTGATTCCCTTCGATTCCCTCTTTAGTCCCTCTCAAAAAGCTTCAAATCCGTCCAAAAATGGTGAGAAACAGGCTAAAAACCACGAATATGGCTTTTTATACTTTCTGTCCCGACATTTTTCCTTAATCGCGATCGCGGAAAGACCCTCGCGATCGCGAAGAACAACTTTGTTGGCTCCTGGAGTAACACTATGAAAACGCGCCCCTCATCATGCGAACCCAATGCTCTGCCCCTCAATCCTAAATCGCGGACCACTAACCGCGTCCGCGATGAACAAACGTGTGGCCCCAGCTTGGCCAACGCGACCTAAACCCCACGCGTTCGCGATGCCTCACCAAATCAACCTTTGCGATCGCAGCCCCTATTGCACGAACGCGAAGAAAAAACTTTAGTGCCTCCTTGAATTCTCTATGCGATCGCGAGCCTCCTCACGCGATCGCGGAGAAGAAACCTCTGCAACAGAAAAGAACAAAAATCTACAACTCTCAAAGCCACGAACTTGGTCCAATAACCTTCCGAAACTCACCCGAGGCTCTCGGGACCTCGACCAAACATGCCAACATATCCCATAACCTCAGTTAAACTTAGTCGAGCCTTCGGAACACCCAAAATAACATCAAAACACCAAATCAACCTATGATTCAAGCCTAAGGATTTAGAACCTTCTAAATTTTGCCAAAGATGCCGAAACCACCCAAAACACGTCTGATTGGCCTGAAAATTTCCACACACATCCAAAACGATACTACGAACCTGTTCCAACTCCTAGAATTCCATTCCGACCCCGATATCGGGTTCGGATTGTGGTTTCAAAAATTGGAATAGTTTCATTATGTCATTTGGGACGTGCGCAAAATTTTAGTTCATATATATATATATATATATATATATA
>ML433828.1:150076-175455 GCA_005239525.1 Nicotiana knightiana | reverse complement strand
GATTTAGGTCGAAAACTCAACGTGATTGTTTGCCAACCCATAACTCTAGAATATCAAATTACATTGAATTCGTCTTTAAGTTAGTTGTCTCTTTAATCTCTTAATTTACTATTTTAGATTAATTTTAGTTAAATATTTGTTTGAGTTTAGTTTAGTTGATAGTTAATCACAAGTCCATGTGGGTACGATATCTGGACTTAAAATCCTATATTACTTGTCGACCACGTACACTTGCGTGTGCATTGGGAAATCAACCAACACCCTCCAATCTCCTGGCAATACTCACAACCTACCAATAATAAATATCCATCTCCAACTCCTTGGACATACTAATCCGGATACTATGGTGGAGTCCCTCAATAAAATGACGAACCCTCTCTTGAACTGTGGCAACCAAGGCCGGTGCATGTCGGGCCAAATCACTAAGTTTGGACAAGGAATGAAAGAAGTATAGTTGTTCCTAACAGTTCCATAGCCTCCCGAAGATAAGTACAGACATCTCCGTACCGATCCGTGAGACACTAATAAATTGGCTTGTGACTCACGACACTTATGAACCTAGAGCTCTGATACCAACTTTTCACAACCCAAACATCCCTCCAAAACACATCGTGATGGAACCTAGTCCCTACAACTAGGTAAGCCTAACAAATTTGCGAAAATATCAATAATGGAAGCAAAACTTGATAACTAACTGCAATAGATACTGAATAACCAATAACAATGCCACTCAGCATGTACAAGAACCAAGAAGATAAACGTACAAAGCTTTCCCAAAACCCGGAACATCATAAGTCACAAGCTACAGAAAGAAAATAGTATCTCTATACACCAGAGTCTAATAAAATAAAATACAAGAAGTGTTTGACATATGGAATAATAAAGGGGGACTCTGAGGTCTGCGGACGTGGTAGATATACCTTGAAGTCTCTAAAGCTGTCTTGGCTCACTAATAATGCGGCTGATAATGAGCACCTGGATCTGCACACAAAACATGTGCAGGAGAGTAGCATGAGTACACCACAATGGTACCCAGTAAGTGCCAAGCCTAACCTCGGTCGAGTAATGACGAGGTCAAGCCAGGCCCACTAGTAAATAATAAATGAATCAGAACATATACAGTATAATAATAGACTGGAACTAAGCAAAAGGAAACACAGCAATAATAGTTCAACACACAGAATAAACAACAGTAAAGGATCTCCTGAGATACCACCTCATAGTCCCAAAATAAATATGCAGGGAGAACTTCCAAGGTACTGCCTCGTAGTCTCAAAAGTAAATGTACAGGAAAAACTTCTGAGGTACCGCCTCGTAGTCTCAAAAGTAAATGTGCAGGGAGAACTCCCGAGGTACCGCCACGTAGTCCCAAAAGTAAATATGCAGGGGATCTCCGGGAATAGTGTCCCGTTGTCCCAAAGTAAATACACATCTCAAAAGAATGAGGATAACAGTTACAGCCAAAAAATCTACAATTTAGGCTAAGTACAAGTCAATAAAAGAAACAAGAATTCACTAAGCATGCTGCAAAGAGTTCAGTTAAGCAATTAAGACACGTAGACATGCTATTATAGGCTAAGAGGATAACTACACATGCTAGTATACTCAGTTAAGGTGAAAAACAGGTATTACACAGTAAAAATCAGGTTTAACAAATAGCCCGTGTACGCACTCGTCACCTCGCGTACATGGCGCTCACATATCATATCAGTACCAAAATCCTAAGGGGATTTCCCCCACACAAGTTTAGGCAAGCCACTTACCTCGAACCAAGCTAAATCAATCGGTAGCATTGCTCTTCCTATGAATATCTGACTCCGAATGGCTCAAATCTAGCCAAAATTAATTACATACCATAAATATAACTATAAGAAACTAATCTAATCAATGAAATCTAAGCTAAAGCAAGAAATTAGGAAATCGTCCCAAAAGGCCTCCCCAGGACCACGTCTTAGAATCAGGTAAAAGTCACAAAATATAAACACCCATTCACTCACGAGTCCAACTACATAAGAATTACTTGAATCAGACCTCAATTCGCCTTTCAAAACTCAAAATTTTAGTTGAAGAACTTCTTCCCATTTTCCCCAAATTTTTAACCCCAAAGCCAAAATTATAGATGTAATTGATAGATTAGTGGGATATAACCAAAATGGAGTGTAGAATCACTACCCAATCGATGTCTCTCAATATCTCTCAAAATATTGTCCTAATCTGAGCTCCCAAACTCAAGTTTTGATATAAATGGCCAGACCCTCATTTTTGAAATGATATAAGTCTGTGCAGTGATTTCTTTTTCGCGAACGCGACCACACTCACAATTTTACTTCAACCAAAATCCTTAATCACGAATGCGATGCCTTTTTCGCGAACTCGAAGACCACTCAGGTCAACCCTACACGAATGCGGGACCAACGTCGCAAACGCGTAGACCAAGGACCTCAGTGCTTCACGAACACGGGACCTACATTCAAAGTGTAGCACAAAATCTCACCCGCCTCCAGTTTCTCTTNCCCCCCCCCCCCCTCGGCGAACATGAAGAAGGAAACCACAACTGGAGAACACCAGCAATTCTACAAATCTTCCTAAGTCTGAAATGGTTCGATAAGCATCCGAAACACACCTGAGGCCCGCGGAACCTCAACCAAACATACCAACCGGTCCTAATACACCATACAAACTTAGCCCAGCCCTTGAATCATATCAAACAATGCTAAAAACACAAATCGCCCTCCGATTCAAACTTAATAAACTTGAAACTTCCAATTTCTACAACCGATGTTAAAACCTATCAAACAACGTTGGATTGACCCCAAATTTTGGACACAAGTCATATTCAACCTTACAGACATACTCCAACTTCCGGAATTGGAATTCGACCCATATATAAAAAAGTCCACTACCGGTCAAAATCTCCAAAAATTTGACTTTCGCCATTTCAAGCCTAAATGATATACTGACCTCCAAAACACAATCCTGACACGCCCTTAAGTCTTAAATCACTCAATGGAGCTAACAAAACCGACGAAAATCCATTCCTGAGTCGTATAAACGACTTATCATAAATGCATATTTTCCAAATATTTAATTTTCTGTAGTAGCCAGATGTTACTCATGATGACTCAAACAGAACCTCGAGACAGGAACAAAATCAAAACAAGGAATTGAGAGAACGAACCAACCTTTCCCCTCTCCAAACTCACAATTTTCCTTTGGATGCACACATAATAGATATAACAGGAACATCCGCAAACATATACACACAACAACATCACTATCTTCACATCGACAAAGGTCGCCGATCAAAAACGTATCAAGCTAATAAATACTTCTCCCTCTCGGATTCAATCATTGCTCTTCTCGCATAGGGCTAATCACTGCCCTCATCATCGCATAAGGCTAAACACTGCATTTCTTGCATGATACTAAGCACTGTCTCCATTATTGCATAAGGCTATGCACTATCTTTCTTTGCACAAGACTAAGCGCTGCCTTTCTTTGCACGAGACTAAGCATTGTCTCTACAAAAAAGAGCAATTCTCGCTCTGGTTTCCGTTCACATACTTCGATCACCTCAAACGTAATCGATGGTCAGTAATTGATTACCTTTTGTTCTATAATTTTTCAAATATATGCCTTGTACATCTGTAACATTCAATTTGCATTCATAACCCCACCTGAAATTATCCTTTACTCACGACACCATCACACTCAAAAGATCCTTTTTCGAAACATAAGACCAATCTTATAACAATTCAATTGGTTTCGTTCGCCATTGGATCTAGAACTACACACGGCATGATTCCCGTAATACCAGGAATATGTAGGGAACTCAAGAACCAGGTTCGGACCCACTTTTTTCAAAACATATCATTCCTCACTCACTTCGGACAATAGTGGTCATCATTATCTTTACCCGACAACTCTTTCATCATTCCCAGGTAAAGAGGGGCAGCTGTTGATACCCAATTTTGCCCTCATATTTTTCAAATAATATATATACTTTCATTTTTTCATCATTACTCAATATACAAGAGTCATACAGTATTACTATAATCTTTCATAATTTTTAAAGCTTTAAAATTGATTATTTTGTTTTTACATTTAAATCACTTGACTATGTTTAAATTACCCCTTTAATTTATTTTTTGATGATTTAATCACCAAAATTTATTATTTACAACCACATATATGTTTTATAATATTTTATTTCATTTTATATAGTTTCATTTGCATTTTTTGTGCTATTTACACTTTTTGCGATATTAGCCTATATTAGGCAAATTAATTACATTTTATTATTTTATTCAAAGTAAAAATAACTTTTTATATGTTTAAAACCTTCAACTATTATTTTATAATTATATTTGCTTAAATAATATTTTTACACTTATTTAGATATTTTTTTAATTGTGTTTTCCTTAATTTCTTTATTTTATAAAAGCTGGCCCAAACCAGGCCATTTTTCGGATTAATTGGCAGTCCAAACACCACACCTTAGCCCAAAAACATCCCAGCTCAAACCAAACGACCCCCTTTTGAATAACCCGGTCGCGACCCGTTTAAACAACACGCCCCATTCCCTTTCAATCCTGGTCGTTGATCTCAAATGATCAATGACCCATAATAAATTCCACATACTCCTTATATCCTGATAACCCAAACCCCAGACCACATTTTCTCATCCCCGCCGCCTCTACTCATCTCTTCTTTCTTACAAACCCTAGCTGTTGTATCTCTAAATCCTCTCCGAATTCGGCCCCAAAATGGAATCCTTTCGTGATTCTCTTGCCTTATTATGCTACTACGCAGGAGTTTATGGTGTTACAGAGTATTCACCTAACTTTGGTAAATACTATCATTCAATACGGGTCGGATTAGGCTCTAATTTTGTGAAGATCTGGCGATGTTTCATCTATATATACTCTACAATGAATTACTCTTGCATTTCCGACTAGATTCATGACCATTGGTCAACTAGGGTTTGAATTTCGATTTTCCCTTTACCGGTTCTATTATTTATTGCATGATTGATTGTTTTCCATGTTTGCTTATTCAATTTCTACCACTATATAACCCCTCCCCAATTTCCCCTTTGGACAGACCGGATTACTGTTATTAATCTCAATATTCTCCTCTTTCACTCACCCACTTACTCTGTTACACTTGAGTATTTTCTGAAACTGTTGAATTCTTAGCCCTGCTCCGGTGCAAGCACTGATAAGAGCCCTTCTCGAGGCTCTTCTAAACTCTGAAGCACTAGGGATTTGGGGTTTTACTATCCTCTTACCATTACTGCTACTGAGTCACCACTGTTATTCTACGTTTCTAACTCTTTTTCTTGTTTAAATTTGATGTTGGTTAGTTTCCCTAACTCTTACAATTTTAACTATTTCCTTTATGTTTGTATATGATATATGTGATATATTACCAATATTGTTTGAACTTTCGTGAGTAAGCACGATTTAGTTTTCCTTGTTATTCATGAGTCCCTGGTACTGTGTTGGTGTATGCTTTACTGCAATTCTATTGTCTTAATGATGTTCTACAGTTCTATGTTCTCTAGTTTTTGAACTTGATAGGCTTCAACATATGTAGTGTACTCTCATTATGTGTATTTGACATGAATATGTACTTCTTAAGTTGTACATTACTTTCTTATTAACTTTGAATTTTGCATAGTTTCATCTTCCATGAATCCCTGTATCACTTTAGATTTCTCAAACCTTCGTGAGATGATTGATGTCTGCCTAGAATTCGAATGTGCTTGTCAATTTGCATATGCCCACTAGCCTGTTTCTTTTGAGTGTCAAATAATTGTGATCATCTGTTCCCTATGTTACATTTACAAGCTAATAACTTTCCTTAAAATTAATCAATGATCGTGCGGGTTCTTGCATGCCATTATTGTTTATGCTTTAAGACCAAGCATGACTTATGTTTATACCTTTAGGGAACCCCAGGAAAATTTTAATTATTCTGTTATCATCCTACCATGCTAGTGTTAAATTTACTTGAGTCTAATGCCCTTGGGTAATCCTGGATGCATAATTGAACTTGCCATACATGATCAACCTGCACCATCTCTGTTTTCTTTAAAATTAATTGAATACCTGCTAGTTACTCGGCCACCCCATATAATTGTGTCTATATGATTGTTCTTTGGGACTAGTTTCAAGCATGTCTTACTTACCCCTACATATGAACTCTTATTGAATCAGTTATATACCATGTTTGTCTTAAACCCATAACTATTGAAACCTCTTTGAGAGTTTTGTTTTATTCTTATTCATGTGCTTATTAACCTCTAGGATATCATGTTTAACAAGTCCAGTTTCTTAGCTACAACACCTAAGTATTACCTCGTGTACACGTCTATGTCCGAAGTTGTTTGAGTAATTAACTTGCGTGGGTTGTTACTTGTGGCAATTTGTCATTGGTTACTGGGTGAGCAAGACAATTGTCTTCGCGTTTGGGCCTTGTTTGACGAGATATACATGATGTTGGACCTGGGTACTTGATTCAGATTATCCTTGTGAGCTTGGGATCTGGGCCGTTGTTAGTTCAGAGAGCAAGATTATTGAAGGCCCAGAAAGTCGGATGATTTCTTTGTGTGGGGCTTATAACTGTCCTATTGGGCTTATGACTGTTTATTCTGCTTACATTATTTATTTGGTCTGTAATAATTTATAATAACGAATAATGAGGAGATTAGTAAAAAAGGGGCTGGGGTACTCTAATACTTGGATGAAAGGGTAGAAAACATACATATAAGGTCTATGTGTTCTATTTTCCACATCTAGCATGCCCTATTTGTTTCACACTAATATGAGTCACGTCTATAAGAATCGCACACACTTCACCTAAGTTGTCTAATACTCGTACACTATCTCAAGCATGTTAGTAATTGCTATACTTGATTTCATGTCTACCACTATGCACTCTCATACATCATGCCTATAGGAATCAAACGCCTTGATTATTTATTAGACTACATGCCTATAGGATCTAATAATACATGTCTTCAATACTTTTCTCATCTAAATATCATGACCATAGGATTTTACTCAATTAACAAACTACTTATGTTGTTCTCATTACACTACACTGCCTAGATGATATGTCTGTAAGGATAAAGTGCTATAAAACTAGGTTCAATTGTCAAATTGTTATAAATCTTGCCTATAGGATATCATCACTCATCTATAAAGCATGTCTATAAATAAATGTCACTAATTCCGAACTTTCAAATAGTGTTACAGTCTCATTGTGTGAACAGTTCTGAGATCATGCCTATAGGAGCTTTTAAGCATCCATAATCTACGAATTCATTTGTCATAAACTACAATGCTGTTTGTATAACACTATAAATCAGAATCACATAGAAACCGTCCCTATAGGATATAACGACTATAAAGCTTCTTAATTTTAAAAACTATCTATTGCCGAATCTGCCTCCGTTCAACTTGTTGTTTATGTGTGGAGGTTAACTTGAGCCTTTTCTTTCATTTATGTGTGGTCCTATATTTTTGAATTCACGTTAGTTTTATCATTTTTGAGCATCCTAAGTCGAGTCTAGAACCACCAAAATAGAGGTCCAAAGCCTCCTGGACCACAGGTATGGGACGGGTAGTGTATGCATAGGGTACAATCTAGAATTGAATTAGAGAGCCTTTAGGTAACAAATTTGACATATTAATTGGGTAGCAGGAGATGATAGTTTGTGCCCACTGAATAATATGAGCAACTCCCCACCTTAAGGGAGTTGCGAAGTATTATTTATGTTGCATGGGGTGATCTTTTAGGTTAAAAAACATAGGACCCCCCTTTTCCTTATATACTCGTTATTTACACTTAGTCATCTAACATAGACCAAATGTAGTTGTATCCTTGTAACCATTAAAGATTTGTACCGACTCTTGTGTGTTATGATGAGACCCTTCGACTTCTATATTTTCCACTGTTTATTTTATCACCTAGCCTAATCACATATTCCACATAGTTTCAAGTTCGGCCGGGACCCACAGTTGTGGACTTTGAAGAATGATTAACACATTCTCTTCGAAGTATCTTGAGCCCTTACCCGATCTTTGGTGACAAAGACTAGTCAACCAGTGTTATTTGCAAATAGGTGCCCTAATGCACCTTAAACATCATTAGGTGGAGACTCTTCTCTTTCAACACCTCCTTAAAAGAGTTGTCACACGGTGAAACCCACTTTCGCGGGAAAACGGGGCGCTACAACATGGAGAGTCTGTTGAGGAAACACTTAGGCTCTTACCATGATGAACTTGATTTATGTGGATTACTTTTCTTGTTTTTTTTAAACGCCTATGACATGAACATCCCTTTCCTTATTAACCTTTATTTGTTTTAAATTGCTATGACATGGACATCCCTTCCCTTATTTTCCTTTATTTGTTTTGACATGTATGACCTCTCTCCATCTCTTGAATCTTGCCTAAGGATGCTATATTATGACTCTCCCATCCCTATCCCCCTGCCTGCTTTATTACGTTCTCACACGTTTTCATGAGCTAAACTGACTTCTCTCTTTTGCCTTTCATTTCTTTCCTCTTTTTTTCATGTTCGCTTTTACTATGTTATTTACTATTTTTATGTACCTTTATCATGAAAATACTTAGCAATGTGTTATTATTCCTGCATAAAGCATGCTCTGCATCGTACTCCACTCATGCCAATTTTCAACATTGCGGCACTTGATGAGTGTTTGTGCTTTCCAGAAATTACCATTTTTAAATCCGAAAGGCTTATTTGCGGCAGAGTAGTCGATTAGCAGTGCAGTCGACGGTCTCGTGTCTTTCCCTCTCAAGTTATCCACTTGGGAGTATCAGTCTAGACCCTTTTAGAAACCCTACTCTAATTTTAAAAGTACATGCATCATGCTAAAACTAGTACGGGTTGAAGCGTTATTGACGTAACAAACCACTTAGATAAACCTTGTCCAAAGTCCGACGGGATTTCCCTAATCCCAAAGGACACTATCATGTTATATGCATTACTTCGAGAAAATATGCCTACGTGTTGATCATTATTGCGTAAGTAGCCAAATTTGGAGGGAGAGAAGGATTAACTTTATTTGTTTGTAGAAATGAAGCACGAAATCCCCAGGTTCGGTATGGTCCAGAACATCCCGCCTTTTCTACTTGATTGGTGGAAAGACCTCGCGCCTTGTGACAAGAATCATGTGAGGAGAGTACTTGATGACCTGTCGTGTTTGCTGAACGTTCAACCAAATAGGGAACTGATTGAGGCTGCTACCATGTTCTGGGATGAGAAGAGAGCTATTTTTCCATTTGGAAATATAGAAATGACTCCTCTCCTAGAAGAAATTGGGGGTTTTACCAAGTTACCATGGGATAGTCCGGGACTGCTTAGTACCAGAGAATCGCACTCCCCGCGGTTTTCTGAAAATATTGGATTTTAAGAAGAATGATGATTGCTCTATCTAAATAAATCATACATCCCTTTTGATTTTCTTTACAAACATTATAGGCATAGCAAGTCATATCGTCTTCATCATGATGAACTAGCTATTACTTCTTTGGAATTGGTGCATCGCCAGGTTTATGTTTTCATTGTCTGCTCCCTGGGGTTGTTGATCTTTCCAATGAAAGGAGGAAATATTCATACTCACTTAGACATGGTCGCCAGGACCTTAATGGATGGTATCGAAGGACAGACCTATACTATTATTCCAATGATCTTAGCTGAGATGTATTGTGCATCGGTGCAAGCGTGGGTTTGAGCACTTTGAGAGTTGCAATCTATTACTACCAGTCTGGCTGCTAGAACACTTTCAGAGGGGTGAGTATCGTCAACAGCTTCTATGAAGGCCACTAAATGGCTACATATCAAACCATCACCCAAAGAAAATGACGTTTATTCCATACAAGTTTGCAAAGCCTAGAAATGTTGTAAGTTGGGTGAGTTTCTTCAGCAATCTGACAGACAAGAAAGTGCATTGTATGTTTGAATGGTTTCCTAGTAGTGATTTCATCATCAGATCAAAAGGAACTACTCATTTGGTACTGATCGGGCTGCAAGGCGTCTGCCCTTACGCTTATATAAGAGTAATGAGACAAGATGGAAAAAAACAAGTAATACCTCAGATTTCCATCATGATCTAGTATAAGGCATATCTCAAGGGAGATGTCATTCCATTCAAGTTCTAAGCGCAACACATGTGGAACCAAAAGATCATTGTGGAAGGAGAAACTATTGAGCCAGAAAGGTATCACGTCGGTCATATGCACTACTATCTATCATGGCTGAAAGACGACATAGATGGGGACGTCAAACCCGGGGTCAATCTGAAGGATAGGATCATAGACGAAGTGACTGAGACACATGTAAAGTACAAGAAGCTACGCAAAAGGGTGTTCTAGTCTGAAGCTAAACATCTGGAGCAACACAAGGTGAACATTGAGGCAATAAGGGAATGGAAAGAGATTGCCACTAAGTCAATGGAAAGATTGGAATGCCTGGAACAAGGACTAATGGATCTAGAAGGGAAGATGAGAAAAAGACTTTCGGATTTCCAAGGCATGGACGACGATGAAGGTGGAAAGCTGGATATGCGCGATCTGGGAAACATGATTGAAGGGGTCAAATGACCCAAGCATAGAGAAGGTCCTTCAGGTACCAAGTAGATTGGAAGATGTTGTTCTTTACTTCTTTCTAGATTAGATTAGATTTCAATGTAATAAGGTTAAATTCCATTAGTAACTTTATTATATTACTATCGATTAATTAAAAGACTGTTTTGGCTCACTTGCGCATTAATGAAATGAAGAAAACGTGGGCACCAATTTTCTCCAAGTCTTTGTGTCGCTTAGGCCTACCTCAGGCACAATGAGGTTGCCAAGTAAGGATGCAAACTATTACATGACTTTGTGAAACATGTTTAAATATTGGAAACACTCTTTTATTTCACTTTACTGACTTGGTTATCTTTTGCTTTTTCTTTCTTTCTGATTATTCCCATTCCCAAAGGTTGGTTCGCGAATACTCGCATCGTCATCATACCACACTGGATCCAGAGGTCCTCCACCTCCTCCTCCACCAAGAGACCCAAAAAGAAAAAGCAAGGGCAAAGGGATAATGGATGATTTAAGTGGTATCCATAAAGACAATGATGTTGTGGCGGAAAATGTTGAAACTTCATATGGTAGAAGCACTCCGGGGCAAAACGAGTTGATATTACTCTTGGAATAGTAAATCCTGGAACTACAGGGTGAGCTTGAGAAGGTCCGAAATCTGGCAAACCTTTCCCTTAGTCTCAATGTTCCTGACATCAACCGGCAAAACCCGACTATCCAAAACCAAAAACCATCACAAAACACACAAAAACCGAGCCCACCACCCATGGCTCCAAATCCTCCACACCAGTATCATAATCCCGCACAACCCCAGAACCTTAACCCACCACTCGTGCAAACCCCTCAACAACATCACCATCATCCAACTTAATACCCACAAACCACTACACATCACACCCCCCAAAATGCATCACAACCTACTCCCGATCCACAAAACTCAACCAACGACACCCATAGACCCAAGTTCCAAGGACTCATCAAAGCAATCTGATATATGTAGAAACCTTACCTCATACCCCACAACAAACCCTAGACATACCCGAATCGGCTGAGAAGGACTAGATCATTAGAAATATGGCGGAGGAACTCGAGAAACTCACATGGATGGTCCAAAGTGTTGAAGGTGAGAAAGGCGTCGAAGGTTTGAATTACGAAGATCTATGTATTGAGCCGGATTCGGAACTTCCATAGGGTTACAAACCTCCAAAGTTCGAAATGTTCGATGGCTCTGGTGATCTGAAGGTGCATCTAAGAACATATTGCGACAAGCTTTTAGTAGTGGGTAAGAATGAAAAAATTTGCATGAAACTGTTTGCGAAGCCTTACAGGAGACGCTTTGTCTTGGTATATCAGTCAAAACCCGAAGAAGTGGGCAAATTGGATAAGTATGACATCAGATTTCATGGATAATTTCCAAGTTCAACACAGAGAATGCGACAGACATTTTCTATATCCAGAACCTCAAGAAGAAGCCGACAGAAACATTTCGTGAGTATGCTACTCGTTGGAGGTCAAAAGCTGCAAAGTTAAGGCCAGCGCTTGAAGAAGAACAAATGAAAAAGTTCTTTATTAGAGCTCAAGATCCACAATATTATGAAAGGTTGATGGTCATCAGAAATCACAAGTTCTCAAACATGATCAAGTTAAGGAAAAGAATATAAGAAGGAATCAAGACTGAGATGGTAACTAATTTCTAGGCGCTGCAGGCCACAAATAAAGCTTTGCAATCAGGAGGTATTTCAAAGAAGAAAGAAGCGGGTGCCATGATAGTATCCGAGAGACTTATGTCTCACCTCACATACCAAAGACCTCCATCCATGTATCAACCCTCACCCCTAAAATACAAATACCCTGCCACCACCTACAATAACTATAACACTCAACCTACATATTACCATTCACCTCTACTTGCCCGCCAAAGATACCCAAAGCCACATCCAAATTTTGACGGCATACCTCCTAGACAATACACCCCAATTTCTAAACCCATAGCCCAATTATATGAAAGAATGAAGGTCGCAGGTTACTTCAACCCTATTCCTGCTATTGTTGTGGAAAATCCTTCCCAATGGGTCAACCCTAAAAAAACATGTGCTTATTATTCAGGCATGAAGGGTCATACTATTGAGGAATGCCGCATGTTGAAAGACAAGATTCAAATGTTGATTGACACTGAGGTTATAAAAGCGAAGGAAGCTACAACGAACGTCCACAACAACCCTCTCCTGGATCACATAAGTGAGGGAGTGAACGTAAGGCTGTATTGTGGTCCGGGCCTGGGCCTAAATGGGCTAAATGGGCCGGGCCAAACGGTCCCGGGCTCTAGCGGGCCGGCCCCAAGCGGTCCTGGGCCAAACGGTCCCGGGATAAACGGTCCTAGTGGGTGTAACTGGCCCATATGAGCCCGAGCTAAGTGGGCTGGTCCACGGGCCTAAACGGGCCTAAGTGGGCCGGGCTATTTTATTATTTTAATTTTTTTATATAAGGCAATTTATTGTAAATTATATTATATAATTGTGATTTAAATCTTTTAATTCAAATTTAAACACAAAAAAATTGTAAAGAAATATTCAAGGGAATGCCTTATAATTTTTATTATTACGACATTAACAAAAAATGATAATATCTTTCTTAGTCTTCCTCCCCTCAATGGAATGAGCACAACAAGGTGCTAATACCACCATTAAAAGAAAAAAAAAGCTAATGAAGATGTGCCAAAATACAAGTTACATATTATATCTTACAAATTTCATAAATCCTTCAAGGTTTGGAGGAATTTTCGTTGGTGGTGGCGGAAAAGAGGTTGTTCATCACCTCTTCCGGGCGAAGCAGCATCCTCCGCAAGTTCCGCTAGCATTTCTTTGTAAGCTTCGTCTATCTCTAGTTGTGATTCAGCAAGTCCAAAGCTTCTTCGTTCCGGTTGCGTTTCATCTAAATCTATATTTTCATCATCATTTTCATCAATAGTTGGATTACCATAAAGATCATTCATATATTCATCATTTAATTGTTCATCTGGTGTAATATCATGGTAAAATTGACTATCGGTAAATTGAAATAAAGGGTTATCACTATCAAGAATAACAGGTGGAGGAGGACGGGTAACAGGTTTGGGTCGGGAAGTCGGGGGAGGAGTAGTAGCTTGGCCACTAGATTCACCAATATTGGATTTTCCCTTACTTTTACCAAACATATTTTTCAAAGAATAGGACATATTAATTATAATTATACAAAGTAAAACAAACAAAACTATAATATTAAAACTTAAGAGTTGGAACGAGTTTACCGAATTGACGAACAACTTCTTGAAAATTGTATATCGTTGAAGACTTGAAGACTTGAATACTTCAATTCACCAACTTCACAATTTTTCAAAAATTTCAATAATAAAGTAAGCAATTATAGAAGAAAATTAGAGAGAGACTGATAATTTTATGAGAAAAATGAAAGAATGAGGGGGTATTTATAGTTGAGAATAGGGAAAAGTGTAATTATAAAAAGTTTGGGGTTAAAACAAAGTTTGGGGGGAAAATGGCTATTTTTGAAAGTTCTAAACGGCTAAATTGGAAGGCCAACGGCTATTTTTTAACTTTCAAACCGTTCGCCAATTTAAGAAAAATTTTGAAAAATTTTGAAAAATAGCTATTAGGCCCGATTGAACCGGCCCACCAATGGAAGTTGGTCCCGGGCTAAACAGTCCCGGGCTCACGGTCTCACCAGTTAGGACTGGCCCACTGTGGGCTCTTAGGACCGCTTGGGCTCGGACCATACGGGCCAGACCAAAACCCATATGGGCTGGCGGGCCTGGGTCGGTCTTGGGCTGGGCCCGAACCACAATACACCCTTAATTGAATGTGATAGAAACTAATGAATACTGGGATCAGGAAGGGTCCCCTGGACTCATTCGAGAGGGAGAAGCTCCTAAAACATCTCCGGCCACCCTCACACAAATTGTGGTACAAAACCAGACGCCATTTGAAGTTGAGATAGCTACACCCTTCACTATAATGGTATCTCCCACACCATCTTACGAGCCTGATGTCATCCTGTGGGATTATATTGTGGAAGCAACAAGAAAGGGAAAATTCAAACTGGAAGAAACAAGTGCCGTGCAAGGTATGAGTAGAACCGGCAGAGTTTACACATATGAGAATCTGGGAGGAACAAGCAAGGAAGTTGCACCTAAACCGCCAGTTGTTGAGATTGGCACTGATGATCATTGGAGGAAGATACAAGCAAGGGAATACTATGTTGTTGACCACCTGAACAAGACTCCTTCTCAGATATCCATCTATCACTGTTGCAAAACTCAAACACGCACAAGAATGCTTTGATGAAAATGTTAAGTGAAGCTATAGCATTTCCATCATCACTAGTGGAGAGATGGCTAACATGGTCGGACAAGTATTAGAGAGACATAAAATCACTTTCCACGAAGATGAGTTACCACCAGAAGGACTAAATCACAACAAGGCATTGCATATCACAGTGCAATTTGAGGAAAGTTCATAGCCAGGGTCCTGATAGATGGAGGTTCGAGTCTGAACATATGTCCACTGACCACTCTGAAGAAATTAGGTAAGGGCCTGCACGATATAAGAATGGGAAGCATGAATGTGAAGGCGTTCGGCAGATCTCAAAGAGCCACTATCGGGGAACAACCTTGATCTACAGATGGGTTCGACTTGGTTTGAATTTGAGTTTCAAGAGTTAGATATATCTGCTACCTACAACCTATTGTTGGGATGACAATGGATACATGCAGCTGGAACACTGGCTTATACTCTGCACCAAGTTGTGAAGTTCGAATGGAATCATCAGGAGGTGATCATTCATGGAGACGGAAGAAACCCTATCTAAACCAACTAGACATTTCCAGTCACCGAAAACATCAGGAAGTTGGGTGGAGAAACATATCATCGCATTAAGCGGGTTAATGCAATTGAAAAGGCTCGACGTTGGAGTAAGAAGATAGAAAGCATATTGTCATGGACATGATATGAACCAGGCAAGGGTCTTAGCAAAAAGCTTCAGGGGATCACTAAACATGTACAACCACAGTATAAAGCACTACTTTTGGACTCGGATATGAATATACTATGAAGGAGTATCAGGATGGGATACCGCCATGGCACGCCCATTATTATCCTCTAGAAAAACTTGTGCCACCTCTGCACTAGACATTCCGTCAAGCTAACATGATGTGGGGAACTGAAGAAGATAAGATTCTGGCCAGTATGAGGAAGTTGTTTCTGGATGAGGAAGACATGGACTGTAGCGCAATTGTCGATGAGGAGGAGGACGAAGACCTTACCATTCAGACAATGGAAGAGGGATTTTTTCTCAAGAATCCGACCGCTGCACCATCCCAGGCTCGTCGAGTTCCTGGGTTGCCTGGAAAACAAGCATGACTTATTTTCAAATTATTTTGAGCATCACATTTTTCAGTATTTTGTTTTGAAATAATTACTCAAGCCATCGAGTCGTACTTGTTGACATTAAAAAGTTTCTTTAATGCATTATTTCCTTCATATTTATTATTATCTTTCTACATTCTTTTCAGCATAATTATTACATATCCTGATAAACCTACAACTGTGACATGTAATGAGACAACACAACATAAGGACAGTGATTCAGAAGATCCAGAGGATTATGTAATACCTAAGGAAATTATCAAAAAATTAGATAATTTTAAAAATAAACCAAAGACTAATTTGGAGGAAATTGAGGCTATTAATTTAGGGGATTCTGAAACAGTCAAGAAAACTAGCATAAGCATTCATCTATCACCGACAAAAAAGAAAGAGTATATCAGGTTTCTAAAGGCGTATGAGGACATATTCGCATGGTCCTACGACGATATGAATGGTTTAAGCACATCCATAGTAACTCACAAGCTACCCACCAACCCCACGTGTACACCGATAAAGCAGAAGCCCAGAAAGTTCAAGACAGATATGAGTTTGAAGATAAAAGAGGATGTCACCAAGTAAATCAAAGCCAAGGTTCTCCGAGTGGTCGAATACCCGACCTGGTTAGCCAACATTATGCCGGTTCTAAAGAAAGATGGGAAGGTTAGAGTATGTGTCGATTACCGAGATCTGAACAGAGCAAGTCCTAAGGATGATTTCCCGTTGCCTAACATACACATACTGATTGACAATTGCACTAAGCATGAGTTCCAATCCTTTGTAGATTGCTTTGCAGGATACCATCAGATTCGGATGGATGAAGAGGACGCCGAAAAGATATCATTTATCATACCATGGGGGATATATTGTTACAAAATAATGTCGTTTGGTTTGAAGAACGTCGAGGCCACCTACATAAGGGCCATGACGACTATATTCCATGACATGATACATAAAGAAAATAGAGGTGTACGTGGATGATGTTATCATCAACTATAAAAGAAGCTCGAATCACATAGCAGACCTGAAGAAATTTTTTGATCGGCTTCGAAAATACAACTTGAATTTAAACCCTGCAAAATGTGCCTTCGGAGTTCCTACTGGATTATTGTTAGGTTTCATCGTTAGTTGCCGAGGTATTGAGCTAGACCTGTCAAAAATCAAAGCTATCCAGGATTTGCCAACGCCAAAGAATAAGAAAGATGTGATGAGTTTTCTATCAGCCGTTTTATAGCACAATCAACGGTGATATGTAAGACAATCTTTAAAATGCTAAAGAAAGATGCTGCAACAAGCTGGACTGAAGAATGCTAGAAAGCCTTCGACAAAATCATGGAGTATTTATCTAAAACACCTGTGTTCGACAACCGGGTACCAACGTAACGTATCCTTCTTATCATACTAGTATGGGTAAATGAGCTGGAAAGGTCGTCAAGATATAACCAGAACTAAACATAAGAGAATACTTGACATAGGATGACCCAACATGGTATACAAACTTATACATGTGACGTACGGGCCTATAAGACCGATATGATCATTTGTACATCAAAACAAAGGCCGACAAGGCCATATAATCATTCATATACATGACATATGTCTACAAGCCTCTAAGAGTACATAAACATCATAAAGGCTAGGACAGGGATCCGCAATAACAATCAATACATGTCCAAAGAATACTGACCAAATAAGCAACTCTGAAGAAAGTGGAGTGCACCAATACCTTCCGCTGAGCTCAGAGCCTACTAGGAGGAGTGTCAACCTGACAATCGGGACCTGTGCGTATGAAACACAGCGTCCCTAGAATAAAGGTACGTCAGTACGAATAAATTACCGAGTATGTAAGGCAGGAAAGCATATATAAGAACAATAATGTAAAGAGAGGTGGAGAAGATACAACATGTAACATCTGAGTGCCTCTGAGGGTGACTGGCATGAAATGCATGATGCATAAATATATACATATACTTGTAAAAACATACGCCTATGTGGGCATCATCATCATCATCATATTTTACCCGTCCTCGAAGAGGATCCGGTAAAAACATACCCGACCATCATAAGGCTCGGTAGAATCATACTCGGCCACGTGGAGCTCGGTAAAATCCAATTGATCAGTGGTTTCACAATAGGTGTCGTAGCCGGCCGACTATAGCGCGGCTCAGTAGAGTAAAATAGATACATATATATAATGAATGTTGGCCTCATGGAATCACGTTTAAACTTTTGGAGTTATGTAAGATCGTCGCACCCTCGATTAAAATTTATTAACATCTATATCATTAATATGAACCTCAATAGGATTCAAGGATCATACATACTTTCTTAGAATAACTTTATAAAGAAAGAAAAACATGGGCAACCTTAGTTGCTAGGAGTAGATTCGCTATGAAATAGCGTATCGTCTATGTTCATTTCACTTTAGATCATGTCAAAATAAAGAATGAAGTGCCTTAACATAACTTTGAAATCTTTTATCTAGTCGTCAAGCAAGCTCAATATGATCTTCTTACGCCTACAATGAGTAAATTGACTTCGTGGTCATCATATAAGTGTTGTATACTCTCATATTTTGGAAACCAATATTGTACAAGAAAAGGGACAAAACCTCCCTTGTTTGTACTACATCCCATATGTTATCAAAAGTCACCAAACAGCCCAAAAAACAACAATGTAATTCACAATAAGCTCCCCGATTACTTCAACAACCATTTTGAGTAGCAAGCTCGATTTACGATTAACAAAATATGGTTTGAGTCCAATTCATTTTCCATGAATCTGCCTACAACATCTATAACATCATACTTATGCTTACCATATTATTTTCAGCCCAAAACATCATAAGAATAATCTTCAAATATAGTCCACGTGCCTAACACCTTAACATTTATCGCCAACCTCTTATTTTTCATGTTATCTTCTTCAATCAAATTAATTAGCACATAGAAAAGCTTAACAACAACAGCCATAACATAATAAACCTATTTATAAAAACTTCCATCCACAACAAACTATATATACAGCCTCAACATAGCCCACAAAAAAGATAACGATTCCTTATGTCATGACAATTACTATCTTGTAGAGTTTCACTCAAATAACTAAACCAACACATGATTAACCTTAAGAAAAAAAAATAACATGATTTACTTACCTTGGGTAGTAGATACAACTTGAAATCCTCAGCTGGTGTAGCTCACAACAACCCCCAATCACACCACAACACTGTAGGAATTGTATTCTCTTCTAGAATAAACTTTTGTGTTCAATTTGGTGTGTAAACACTTGTATTTCGCCTTGAAACTCTAATATATATAAAGGAGGTACTGATTCTTAGCTTAATCAACAAGAACAACACGAAATCTGAGGCTACTTACCTTTGAAGAACCCTCCAAAACAGCCACAAGATGAAGAACTACCATCTAGCAAGCACCATTTAATTTCTAGAGTTAGATTCGCGTTTTTATCTTAGGTTTTCACCCTAGAATCGTGGAGGAACCCCTGGAGAGCATTTATGTCACGGCCCAACTTTCCCTCCGTTGGCGTCGTGATGGAACCTAGTCTTAGGGGCTAGGTAAGACTAACATTAACTAAATAACAACAATATTTAAACTAACATATGACAATTGAAATAGAAATCTTTTTAAAATTTTACAATCCAAAAACCGGTGGTACAAGTCATAATCTGTACAGAGTCTGCTAGAAAACCTCTAAATACAACTGTTTTGAAATAAGAGTAAACAGTGTAAATACAAAATCAGAAGGTGACTTCGAAGCCTGCGAACGCAGCAACAGGTTTACCTTGAGTCTCCACCGCAAGATCTGTACAGCTAGCTAATGATCGAATGACTCCGCAATACCTGGATCTGCACAAAAATGTGCAGAAGTGTAGTATGAGTACACCACAGTGGTACCCAGCAAGTATCAAGACTAACCTCAGTGGAGTAGTGATGAGAAATAGTCAAGACATCTACTGGACTAAATAACCTAAACGAGTACAAGTGTAGAAACAACAGAGTATGATATCTATATAAAGACTACGCATAATGACAAATAATACGGTAATTATAGTAAGAAAGGAAATCAACAACTAACAGCGGAATACCATAGTAATGACACGGTAGAATGAACGGAACATAGTTTGAATCCAGAGATCACAGATAAAAGAAACGCAAGTAGCAACTCAACAAAAACCCGCTTTCACACCAGGTCTTAGCCAATAACCTCCACGAGGTACCGAACCTCAGAATATCCACATTTTCATGGGTCCCAATTCCAGAACCCTAAACACTTGGCATCCTGTACCCTCATTATAAACTTATAACTGCATTGACGACTCACGTGCCAATAGAGCCTTTCTCGCATAGAAGGCAAGTAAACAAGGGTGTGCATCAATACTCAACAATAACAAGATCCATCCTCTCAACCGATAAGAGCGATTTACTATGTGTATGCTTGTGCAAGTGTTCTAACATTGTTCATGCCAGCTAGTAAGTATAGAGAAATGGGACAACACGTAAAATGTTTTCCCACAAATTTCCACAAGATAAAACTCACACAGATAAGTTCACCACTACACAAATATCAACAACAAGAATGCCCCCAGACCATCACAAGTCATCACAAATCAATCCCTGACATAGCCCACCTTGTCTCGCCACATGTGCAATAATAAAGTAAATGTCTGTCTTGTATCGCAAACATGCATAATAATGTTCCCAACTTGTCTCACCACATGCGCAACCCACATATATAGCGTGCCTTGTCACGCCGCAGGTGAAAATATCAATAATAACAATAGCACGGCAAAAACCTCATGCAATACAATAACACTCGCACGGCAGAAACCTCGTGCATCACAATAACAACTGCACGGCAGAAACCTTGTGCATCACAATAAAAACCACATGGCAAAAACCTCGTATATCACAACTACAAGTACAACAACAACAATGATAATAATACAAGAGTATGGCAAGTAAATCAACTCAAGAACTTTCAATCACAAAGAAATGGTAGAACTAGTTCACAACGAATAACTACAATAGAGAATGCTAGTCATAGTAAGAACAGCTCAACAAGGGAGAAAACAATATGTAACAACGATCCCACAAAGTACAGTTTAACAACAAGGGAGATATCACGAGTCTATAATTCCAAATAAGAATAAGTCAACTGAGATATAGGATGCCTAAAAGTTTTTTAAGGTTGAGCAATTACGAAAGAGATACAACCAATTAAGTTAAGGATAGGCAACGGAAAGATAATCATAACCTCGATTAAGGATGAACAATTACAGAAGAGATAATTATACTTTCAATTAAGGAGAAGCGATTAGGGAGGGATAACATGGCAATAGAAGAGGTAACAACTTCAGTTAAGTCATATAAGAGTCAAATAGGCAATAAGAGTGGATCATGAAGCAATTAATTCTAATTAAAGCAGGTAGAGGTGGAACTAGTAATTATGAAGACTTAATCATATTAAAAACAACTTCATACTCAGTGAATACAAGGACCTAAGAACCCTAAAGGCCAACTTTTCACAAATAAGCCCGAGTACGTACTCGTCACCCAACGTACACGGACTTCACATGATACTATTAGCATAGAAGACTCAAATCCTAAGGGGTGGTTCCCCCACACAAGGTTAGGCAAGATAATTATCTCAAAGAATATAAACGGACACTCTAAAACGAACTTCTCGAGTGAAATGACCTCCGGACGGCTCAAATCTAGCCAAAATAACATCAAAGCATAAATAAAACTCATGAGAAACTATTCCGGATCATAAAGCCTCAATCTTTATCAAAAACTAAAATTTAACCCAAAAGTCGACCCCCAGTCCCGTACCTCAGAACGCGATAAATTTTACAAAACCCGAACACCTATTCCGATACGAGAACTAAAATTATCGAATTTCGATACCATTTCGTCCCTCAAATCATGATTTTACATTTTGAAAGCTTTTCTTCAAAATCTCCATTTTCCTCAACTCAAAACAATAATTAAATGATAAAAATAAAGATAAAATCATGGAATATAATTATTTCTAGGTGAAGAACACTTACCCAATCGATTTTCTTGTAAAACCCACAAAGAATCGCTCAAAATCGAGCTCTAGAACTCCAAAAATGTTTAAAAAATGGCTAACCCTCAGAATAGAGAACTTTATATTCTGCCCAGGTATTTGTTCATCGTGATCGCGGAAGAAAGAGTGCGATTGAGAAGAAAAATGGCAACTACCCAAAATGTATTACGCGATCTCATACAGACCAGTGTCATCTCGAAGAGGCAAAAATGTTGAGGCCAAGTACTACACTACGCGACCGCGTGAGTTTGCATGCGATCACAGAAAGGGAAGGGGAAATGACCAGTTGTTACAACTGAGCTATGTGAACACGGGGAATGAGGTGCGTACGTGGAGAAAGTAGAAGAATACGTATGCGATCGCGAACAATCCTATGCGAACGCAAAGAAGGAATGGTCATCCCATCAAATAAGCCTTCGCGATCGCGGCCCGTAGCCTATTCGAAACACACCCAAGGCCGCCCAGGACCTCAACCAAATATACCAACACCGCCTAAAACACGATACGAATTTAGTCGAGGACTCAAATCGTATCAAACAACGTCGAAATTAAGATTTGCACCTTGAATCGAACTTATTAACTTTCAAGTCTTCCAACTTCCAAAACTCGCGCCGAAACCTATCGAACCAACCCAGAATGACGTTAAATTTTTCAAGCAAGTCCCAAATGACATAACGGAGTTGTTCCAACTCCCAGAATCGCATTCCGACCCTGATATCAACAAAGTCAACTCTTGGTCAAACCTCTCAACCTTCCAAACTTCAACTTTTCCAACTTCTTCCGAAATGCTTCAAATTACCCTACGGACCTGCAAATCCGAATCCGGACCACGACTAAGTCCAAAATCACCATACGAAGCTGTTGAAATCCTCCAAACCCCATCCCGGAGCCATTTACAAAAATGTCAAATTTCTGTCAACTCTTACCGCTTAAGCTTCCAAACTAGAATCCTTCTTCCGATTTGACTCTGAATCATTCGGTAACCGAACTCGACCACGCACACAAGTCAGTACATAAGCCACCAAACGGGACTTAAATTCTCAGAACGACCGGCATTGTTACAATTTAGGAGGGTTTAGGAACTGTTTGGACGAGAAAAATGAGTTAAAACGACTTAAAATTGACTCAAAATACAAGCTGGAGTTTTACACCAACTTTGTTTGCCCCATGGGAGCTGCTTGCGCAGTCTTGCGAAAATGTGAATATCTCTCTACTCTGATTTCGTATCAATGAAAAGTTAAATGTGTTAGAAACTAGGCTAGTAAATCTTCAATTTGGTTAGTAGATCATCCGGCAATTCCAAATATATTTGGAGAAAATCTCAGCTACACTTGACGTAATTTTCAGCACATTTATGAATGTAACTTGTTATGACCTTTGCAAACTTTTGTTACACAACTCGCTTAACTTCAAAACATAACACACGACTATCATACGACTAAATAACTTATAGCATAACATCCTTATAATGTTAAGCTCCCTAGTCTCACCCCGAAAGTACATGTTATAACATTACAACTTGTCGACTTTCGATGAAACTTATTTTCTTCAATTCGTTTAGCTTCTAAGCATTCCAACCCTCTTGGTACTTGGTATTCATGAACTTAAATATTTGTAACCTCCACGGTGACATGATTAACTTACTTTATAAGCTTTTCAAAGATGATTTCTTTTCTAAGCTTACATCAATTGACCTACGACGTACTCTTACGTACGAAAACATGAAGTGTAACATTAGGGGTAATTTTAAAATAAAAATTAAAAATATATATATTTAAATACAAATAAGCTTTAATGGATGAAAAAAATTCAAGGCTATGAAGTGCCTTTTATTTTATTTTATTCAATGTAAATATTAAATTTCTAATACAAGTTACTAGTATTTATTTGTTTTTCAACACTTGTAAAAACAATTTAAATACAAACAAACTTTAATGGATGAAAAAATTCAATAATTCTATTTCAATGTTTATAAAAAGTAAAGTTACATATTTTTATAACTTATGGAGTTTTTTTAATAATTTCTAGTGGTTCTTTGCTTGAAACTGATAGCACTTGTTCTTATGCGTCCCTGCTGTCTCTGATACATAGTATTTCACTAAATGCATCGTTGTCTTCTTGAATTATTTTGGAAAGCCAAATTTTCTTCTCTTCATATATTTCAGTAGGTCTTCATCGAAAATATTATTTCTAACAGTTGTTTAGGAAAACCCGAAAAAGAAAGATTATACGTTTCTCGTATGTAACTCCTAATCCCCGACTGGTTAGGATTTCTTTCAAAATAAGGACCCCCCCCCCCTCACTGGCATTATCCTTAGTAGATCTTTTACAAACTTTTTTTTATCAGTTTAGGAGCCATTATTAATAATAAATTATTAAAATTATAACAAATAGCAACACAAGTATAACAAAAATAAAGGCAAAAATTATATGAGTTGAAACGAATTTACCAAACGCGACGTTAATTGCAATTAGAGTTAGAGAGAGAGAGATAATTAGAGAGATATGAAAGTTTTTGAATGAAAATTGAACGAATGAAATGGGGTATTTATAATTTTAAAATAGGGCAAAATTTATTTGCACAAACTTTGGGGTTAAAAACATAAATTAGGGGGTAGGGGGATGTTGGGGGCTAGGGAGGCAAAAATAGTCGTTGGCTAACGGTACAAAAACGGCTAGACCTTAAAAACAAAATCTGTTGGTACCGGTACGCTACCTGAAGGGTACTTCCAGTACCGGTACTAGGGGTACTAAATGGGGTACCTTACCATTACCCTGATCCTCCACCCCAAATCCCCATATCCCCTACCCCAACCCAACCACCGGAGCAGTACGGTCCGATATGGGTACTGGTACGACCCGGTACAGATACCGATAAATATCGTACCAATAGACAGCCCCTAGTTGGGGGTTATGCTCTGAGGTCTAAATCAGTAAGACCTCACAATGGCAAGAGTAATTTTTAAGGAAAGGGAACAAAGGAGATGGAGAAGACTTATATCTTTTAAGGGTGTGTTTGGTATGAAGGAAAAAGTTTTCCATGGATTTTCATAGAAAATGAGTGGTTTTATGACTTATTTTCCCTTGTTTGGTTGGTGAGTGAAAATCTTTTCCAGGAAAATATTTTCTAATGTTTAGTTAGAGAGTAGAAAATATTTTTTAGAAAAATAATTTTTATGCTACTCTCCTCACCCCCTTCTCCCAAGTCCTCACGTTCCCTGTGCTCCCCTCCCCTCCTCCCCCCCCCCCC